>WYDI02117794.1:0-86286 GCA_009867235.2 Psittacus erithacus | reverse complement strand
TTCCAAGTGTACAGGACGCCCCTCCAAGTAAAAGCAAATTGTGGCCTGCACTCTGCTGCCAAAGGAATTGAGAAGAATGCATTGGCAATGTCAGTCGTGGCATACCACTTGGCTGCCTTTGACTCCAGTTCATACTGAAGTTCTAGCATGTCCGGTACATCAGCCCTCAATGGTGGTGTGACTTCATTCAGGCCACGATAGTCTACTGTTAGTCTCCACTCTCCATTAGACTTTCGCACCGGCCATATGGGGCTATTAAAGGGTGAGCGGGTTCTACTGATCACTCCTTAACTCTCCAGCCTACGGATCAGCTTATGGATGGGAATCAGGTAGTCTCGGTTGGTGCGACATTGCCACTGGTGCGCTGCTGTGGTCACGACTGGCACTTGTTCTTTGACCTTCAGCAATCCCACAGCAGAAGGATCCTCTGAGAAACCAGGCAAGGTGGACAGCTACTCAATTTCCTCTGTCTCCAAAGCAGCAATACCAAAAGCCCATCGGTACCCTTTTGGGTCTTTGAAGTATCCTCTCCTGAGGTAATCTATGCCGAGGATGCACGGAGCCTCTGGACCAGTCACAATGGGGTGCTTTTGCCATTCCTTCCCAGTTAGACTGATCTCTGCCTCCAGTACAGTCAACTCAAGTAAAGAAAACACAAAACAAACCTTTTCTGCATGTCGTTTTTAAGAAATGGTATGCATCCAATAGGAGCAAGAAAATGAAAATAAGTTTAGGATATTTTCCCTCCCAGGTGGCAGCACATGCCAAAGGAAGAAGACAATAAAACACATACGGAAAATAGAGTGAAAATAATCCAATGGAGGAAAAATATTTTTCTTATTTGGACTTAATGTGGTTTAGTCCATGTTTTCCATTGCAGCATAGATCACTTAGGGGGCTTACATGAACTCATGTCTGAACCAATTCTTATTTTCCTTAGAATAGGTCTCATGCTCCCCCAATACTTTTTCTAACTGACCAAAAAAACTGTTCTACGGAAAAGAATCCACAACTTAAATGCAACAGCCTGGATGAGTGTTGTTCTTGGCATAGTTTTAATGGCTGAACAGGCCTTACATAAGAAGATATAGTCCTGTCTAGGGTTCAAGCTACTCGACTTTACAAACGGGACAAGATTACCGTTGAATCATGTGCATCTGAAATAAGAGTGACATTATTTTGTTGGAAAATGGCAGAGAAATGAGAAAGGTCATGTATGCATTATGTACCTACAGCATTCTTTACCTGGGATGCAGTAGGATTTATCTATGAAATTATGTGTTGTTGATATTTCATACTGTAAAGACACTGAAAATAAATGAAATTATTAATAAACCAGATACATTTTGAATGAATATTTTACATGTGTTTTTTTGGCTCTTGTGCAGTCTTAAGGTATAATTGGAAGTTTAATGAACAGTAACAAAAAAGAAAAAGCCAAGCACATAGAGTTACAAAATCATTAACATTGTGTGGGCAATCTATTTCTTTCTTTGTTTTCACTTCAGTTCCTTTTTCTGATAGGCCAGTAGTCTAGGAGGAAAAGTTAAATTGCAGTAGGAACAAACATGTTAGTTTCTTCACCACTAGCTACTTGCTTTCTTTTAGCTGAACTACAGGCTAGCAGATAAGTCACCAAGATGCAATGTTGGAATTTTTTGAAGGCAAAAGTTTATTTGCACAAGGGAGTATAAAAACATGTATGTTTTCTATTGTGACAAGCTTCTGAGTCAGAGCTGGAATGTGCGGTGGAAGAGTACTCATCCCTGCTGTCCCACATGGCGCCCTCCTTAACCACAATCTCTTGCTCAATCTCCTATTAGTGGGCATTTGTCAGGTTTTATAATTTTCCACTGTCTGAAATGCAAACTGCAGTAACAGATACCATTTTCTAAGCCCCCACATATTACTAGAATTCTCCATGGAATCCTTGTATGCCTGAATTTTTTCCCTACTTTGTATGTATCACAGAAAGCTGACTGAAATACCATACTATGCACATTGACGTGTACTGCTGGATTTCATTTGCCATGTACGATGAGCAGCTTGCAGTGTGTTTAAAATGGCTCTAACAGGCAGTGCTCTTATTTAGAGTTACTGAACCTGTCTCTGTAAGTATCGATGTAATGGATGGTGGTGCCGCCTAGTGCTGATTACTTCCTGCTCTTCAGTGCTGCTGTCTTTCTGGAAGTTGAAGATGCAGACTTCCTTAATTAATCATGCCAGTCCAGAAACTCAAGACAATAAGGGCAAAGTATAGTGGAGCCTTCTGCTCTAGTCAGCACTTCTTTCCTTTAAATGCAGAGCATGGATGTAAGCTAGCAAAGGTAATCTTTCAGGGAGAACTCTGGTCATTTAAATACACCCTAAAATACTTGCAGAGTCTCTTCCAGAGACTGAATTAATCACTGTGAAAAATGCCTCTGAAACAGAGCCATTCTGCTACCTTAAACCAGAATGCAGACAGTGCACAAAAGCCTTAATCTCTCCTTCCTATGTTGTATTCAGTTTAGGAAATGCTGCTAGTAAGGCTTTATCTAAGTGAAAAACCTGAAGATTCCGGATTATAGACAGGGATCAGACAGAACTAGTAGTCTAGGCTAGTAGCAGAATAAGTGTAGTCCTGAATTGCGTGTTTTCTGAGGAGGTTTCAAAGTGCTCTGTAAAATGGTTAAATCATACTTCTCTCATACATGAGGAGAGTACCAAAGAGTTCAGTGACTCACTGTGTGATACAGAGAAAAACAGAGGTGATGTGGGAGAACATTCTCACTCTTACATCTACGAATTCTAGGCTTCACTTCTTAAACTGAAAACGCACACATTTGGCTTTCATTTTTCTTCATGTTAAGAAAATGAGATCCATGAGTCTGAGGGGTTATAGATTTTCCTTGCCTTTCAAAATTTATATATCCCAGAGAAGGGGGTTTAATTTTGGTCACTTGTTCTCTTCCCACAATGATTGGACTCCTTCATGGTAAAATAGGCTATGAAATAAATGGTATTGCAATACCTTTTTCTTTCAGAGAATAATATAGACTTTGCTAAAAATAATCCAAGAAATGCATTTGTAGCTGAAGATTTATATCACAACATTCCCAGGAAGCATTCTGCTGAAACTTCTTTGTTTCCAATGAGTAAGCCTAAATACACCCCAGTGAAGGCTTTCTTTGGTTTCACATCAGAGTTGCTTGCATTTAGATTAGTGGGTCAGCAACAAAGGACAGTGGAACCTTTTATTAGCAGCTGACTTCTCTCAAGTCTCATTTTACATTTTTGGTTCCATCACTATTCAAGTGAAAGGAGATACTGTAGGTAAAAAAAAAAAATGGGGGGGGGGGTGAATAACAGAGACAAGGCAGCTGCCTGACATCAGCTTCCACTGTTCCTCACAAATACCTGCATCTTCAGTGATATTATAAAGAACCATAATGCAGCATGATGTTTCGTTGTGAAAGAGGCAGCCTTTCATATTCTCTGGTAAGAGCTTTTCATGACCAAAGTCTAGTTCAGTATTTTTTTAAAGCTGTCTTAGAGGAAAGAGCAGCCCATCAAGTAAAACAATAAAAGTAAATATTCATATACATTATATTTCACCTGCTGAAATCATTATGGTAGTGCTGTTCCATAAGGAAGTCTGTATTTTCCCTACAGTCACTTTGTGATGTAGCAGAAGACCTCAGAAGTGAATTTGATAACACCTACTATTTCTGTCAGGAGCTCTTCCTATGTTGGACAGCCTGATATTCCTTCCTCATCTTTAGTGATGGTGTTCCTTGAAAAGTTGCCAGATGTCTTAATTTCTGATGAATTTTGGGTCTGAGGGTTAATTAGTATACAAATGGCAGAGACTTCGTGAGACCTATTTTGAGAATGGTAGAATTGTTTGGATTGGAAGGTGCCTTAAAGATCATCTAGTTCCAGCCTCCCTGGCAGAACGTGTAGCCTGTTATCACATAGCATCGAGTAAATCTATGCCATGGGCAGCCCCTTCCTTGCTTTCTAGCGCTAGCATTTCCCAGTTCTAGGTGTACACAAGCACAGCTATTTTTGTTGTTCTGATAACACAGGAGAAGGTTGCTGATCATTAGTATATGATGAATTACAGAGCACATACAGACTTATAGGGCTACACTCCCTGTAGAATGGTATATAATGAATATGGCTGATGCCTTCTTAATGACAAAGTAGCATAATAGAAAGAATTTGTTGTTAAAACTGTGTTTTCTTAGGGATACAATATAAGTGATCTGCTTGAAAAGCAAATGGCATGCTTAATTCATTCCCAATGTAACTTTACTGGTCTCAGTGAGATTAATTGCATGAGATTAATTTTGTTCATTCTTTTGGAGAGATTAAAAAAAAAAAGGAAGTTGAGGATTACATAGCTGGGAAGGTGTCCAATTATATATGAAACTTTCCTGCCAGGTTTAGAGGCTAAAGAGCATTAGTTTAATGTTGGGGACTTAAAGAGAAATATAATGTAGAATTTAAAGTTATTGTCATGGATCGCAAATATTACTGACTTCTTTTTCAAGTGTAAACATAAAAAGGAAGCCCTTCCCTTCCTTCAATACTCTAGAACTTTTTGCTTAGAAATTTTAGGTTGAGAGCGACTTGTGTTCTTCCAGATGGATGTGATATTTCTGGTTTCTTTTTCTCTGTACTCAGTCAGAGGGGTAGTGAAACCAACTCAGAAGCTGTTAAGTCCCTGTTAGGAAGTCTCAGTAAGAGGAACAGATAAGAACTGTGATGACATCTTTAATTAAGTATGCTGCATAACAGAGGTAGAGAGGATTTGGTGACACAGGACTGGAATAATTTGAATTAGCCTTATTTCAAAAACTTCTACAGGATATTTAAAATGAATCATTTGAAGTTTTTAGAAAATAAGGAGATGCATTACAATCATTAAAATCCTCTTCATCACAAGCAAAATGTTTGTATATCTTGCAAGCAGCTATTATCCAAACTTAGATACTAGCCTAAAGAGGGAAATTTGCAAGACTTTCTAGTAATTACATTCAGCATGAATTTTGCATTCACTGAGTACCACATGAATAATCCAGCAATTCTAGGAAGGGTGCTTTTCCCAGATGGGGGTATGGCATCTTGGCAGGAAAGGGATTTCCGGCTTTCTCTGCAATGAATTCACTATGCCACAAGCATTCATTTCATTTCGTCCTGCTGTTGCCATAAGTGCTCACAAAATCTCAGTTTCTTGACCATGAAAAACATTCAACTGCTTTGTTATTTGTGCAATGATATAAAGATGGGCCTCACTCCAGTAAAGTTCCCTTGAATTTCAGAGTAGTTGCAATGTGAAAAATAGAAAGAGATCCTATCAGGGAAGAGCAGCAGAGGAATCATAGCAGCAATACAGTAGTGCAGATATGTTACTTCAGGTAGTGTTGGGAACTTGCACAGTTTTGTTTCTGTTTGCTAATCAGCAGAAGTTACAAACTAGCGTTGTAATGCAAGGCTCTTTAAAGAGACCACAATTTAACTGCTTAAACATGCCATACCTCAAGGTAATTAGAAGCTGTGAATTTCCATAGGGTTTAGATAACTTTAGGAACTCATGTATGATTTCAAAAGTGAGTCACTTAAACATTTTTTACTTGTTTTCTGTCATTTAATAATTAACTTAATCAGAAGAAATGTTTGTACTAGTTTACAAATGGGGTACTGCCTAAAAAAAATAAATGTACAGAGCACCATCTAGTGCAGGATATAACTAACATAAAAGCCTTTCTGCTTAAATGTCACTTGACTGTGTTTAGCTAATTTAATATGAACTATGATGTTTCAGAAAGTGCTACCGTGGTGGCTCCTGTGGCTATATAATCTTGCAGTTACATGAGATTCCATCGACTGAAAATTATTCGAGACCTTTTGCAGGGACAACAAAACTTGGTGCGCTAAAAATCAGGTAATCATTTGTGAGAACCAGATGCTTTTAAGAGGAATCCACTTATCTTCCTGCCCACAGTGTTGTGTGATATATTTATTAAATATTTCAACACAACCTGTTTATAAACTAGGTTGGATGCTGATTCTTACAATAGATTTAGAGACCCAACTGCCATTTTATGTGCCTCAAGTACACTACTTCACTGCGCAGAGCCTTTGCTGAGCTTCTGCAGAACCTCAGAGCTACCCAGGCTCCTTAAGCCAGGCATTCACAGGTATGAAAACACGACTATCAGGCAAGATGAAAGATCTCATTGTCATTAAGAAAGGAAGAAAAGAATACAGGAAGGAAGCTTAGATTCTACAGAAGACAAGTAAAAGAAACTTACGCACAGGCACATATGCATTGCGAGGAAGGATGGGAAAAGGTGAGCTACGGGGATTTTTTTTTTTGCAAAGGCCATATTTTTTTTTTCGGCAAACAAACATACGCATTTGGTCCAAGGGTTGTTTAATCAATGTTTGGAAATCAAAATTATGTTTCTAATGCAATCTTTTTAATGTTAGGGTAGGGTTAAGTCTTAGTTAACTGAAGATGTAGCAATGAGAAGGTGGATTTCATCCTGCACTAAATAAAGGTTAAGATGGCCCTCAGGTACTTGGAAAAGATGAGTTTTGGATGAACACTATGTATTCAACAAACCACCACCACCCCCAATTAAGTATCAAAGAGCCACTATCAGTGTGAAGTTTTACATTCTCTTTGAATGAGCACTTTAGTAGAAAATAGTATCTTTCCTCTCTCTGAGCACAAACATACATATATGGATTTTGGCTGAGTGCTTGAAACCTTGCCGATTTCCCAGCTCTCAGATCTACTCTGAGAAAACAGCAAGCATATGCTCATATTCATTTCAAAGTACTTCCTGGGTTTGAATAGCTCTGGTTTTGCTTTCTAAGTTGACCTCTTAATAGACAATTAAAATAAAAAGACAGAAATAAATGGGAATTTTGAAAATTTAGATACAGAATACTTCCTTGGACACTTTTTTTGCTCTTTCTACCTCTTTTACAACTGCTCAAGAGAACCTGCACTGAAGCAAAAGCTGCATTTTCATTTTTTTTGAGCTAATGAGCTTTTTGAGTTTTAGTAAACTAAAGGAGCATGATAGGAATGTTCACAGCCCTGGCAAGCTGTGGTTCGATTCCCCTTTCTGGATACACCCATTTGCTAACAGCAAGCAGAAGTAGCTTTGACAGAACAAAAAGTTATAAAAGGGGGTTGAGAAATGGCGTTAGGAGTAACAGTTTTGGCAATGGTAGGGATAGGTGGGCTGTACATAGGCAATAAACTGATGAGAAGTCTCCACTAGAAAGGCAGTAGGCTAGACTGCAGTACCTCAGCTCTCTCAATGCATACCAGACATTCTAGGAAAAACAAATGCTGTAGCATATTAGGCTCTTTCACTGCTCATTTAATTGGGCCTGTAGTTTCCAATCTTTTGATGTCCAATATGTTTAGCAAATGGAAGAAAAGAGAAATACTCAACTGAAGATATAAAGGTGTTTCCCTTAAACAAATATTACAGAAAGATGTATCTTTGATTACATGTTGATGGTAGCTATCATTATGTTCTTTATTAAATCATGACTGACAAACATTTTCATTGTTACTGTCTTGATTCTTATTCTTCTTCTGTTGCGTTATATTATTTATATCAAATGGTGTGTATTCATTCTCAACTATTTGGGAGTTGTTATGTTGTTCTAATGCGTGAACAAATAAAACGGCCTTTGTTCTTCTATCTTGTAAGAATAAAGACTACCTTAGAACATGTTCATACCTGTTGAAGAAATAAATTAATATGAACAGGCAAGCCAGGTAAAGAAAAGAATTCTCTTCCAAGCTCTACTATCTTGCCTAGTAGCTATTTTAACTTGCCTTTTGAAAATAAGGGGTTTCTTTATTTGAGAACAATTATATGACCATTTTGAATTACAACACTTTGACATGTTTTTCGTGTGGCCAAAAAGATTTATTATGTAAAGAAAGGTGGCAAGAATACTGTATTTTCATGTTGCTAACAGTATGCAACAGGATGCATTTTAGACAGCTAGTATACCACAGTCCTTGTTCTAAAGAGCATTCAGTCCTTTAGGCTGAAAATAAATGCATTGTAAGATGTAAAAATGAAGATTTGATCCTCCTTCATTTATGATTTCCAATAGAGAGAGTCCATTTTTATGTCAGAATATGACAAAAGCACCCTAACTCAGCTGAAAGATTTCATTAGCATTTTCCTAAGTAAAGGATGGATTTATGCCTCAGCAAAGGAAGAAATTGCTGCAATTTTATAAGCACAATCTGCACATGGTTAGAGTCTTTTGTGTGTGTGTGCTACAGATCCAGCTTTGCTGGACTTAAATCCTCCATGTCTTTTATTTTAATTGTGTGGAATATGATCTGCCGTGATACTCCACAAATAAATGAGCTAATCTTTCCATTTTCCTGTGAAAAACTAAGGATGTTTTTGCAATTTCTACATAATGACACACATGTTTTTGCAAAGAATTAAATACTTCTCTTAAAAGTAGCAAAAAGAAATTGAAAATCATAATGGGAAATACTGTACTTACAACATCTTTTTAAACCACTCCAAACCTTCCATCATATTATTAATGACCCATACTTACATTGCTGCTCATAGAGTTACATGGGAACCCATTTTAAATTCTGTAATAAAATTGGATAAAAATGCACATCATATGTTCTAATGTTGAATGCTGAACATATATATCTGTATGTTAGTATGTATGTATACGTGCACACACACACACAGGCTGGTATGCCTTCCTGTCAGATACAGAATTTAATTTAGTTTAACTCATCAAGCAAGGCTCCAAATAAGCAGTTGTAGAGCTTTCCACTGATCCTCTCGTGCAGGGGTACAGGGATTTACTAAAGGATGGAAAAGAAGAAGGTAATAGGCTTAGAATCAGAACCACTTTGAAGTGACTGAACAAGACGCCTGAATTTGGAGAGTTTTGCAGTTTGACAGATATGTAAAGAAAGTAAAGATTTATAGAGTCAAGTGCTAAGAACCTCTAAAATGCCAGATTTTAGTTGCACATAAAATACACTTCCCTCTACACATGCATTATGTTCGCAGCATAGGTCACATTAAAATTAGTTGCAGCTTTTGCTATTTAGCCTTTTGGTAACTTCTAAATGTCAATACCTTAAAGACTGGGGCTTGTTACAAAAAAAAAAAAAAAAAAAAAGCCTAATGGTTACCAAGAAGAAGAAATACATAATTACTGACCATCAAAAAATGTCAGACTTTAGTGATGTGACCAGCCATAGAAATGACTCGGCAATAACAGACAATCCACTTCTGTACGCTGGGTTTAATTGATTCTAGCCTGGTAGCATCCCTTCTCTTTATATGTGTGCTATGTACACAACACATGCAACGAATAAATCAGAGGAATTTACAGGCAACTCACTTCCAAAGCCTTGAGCCATTCTAAAGAAAGTATGTTCCATCCACTGAGTAAACCACCCTTACACTTATATTTAAATAGTTTTTTTGTTGTAATAAGTACAATTCATTTTAATTTTTTGAGTCAACACCATGATAATACTGTTTTATTTAAAGGTGAAAGGATTTTCAGTTACTGCAGAAGCTAAAAATTCTCCATGTTGATGAAGATGTCCTTATTTCTAGGTGAATGTCTGCCTTTTTCAAAAAAACCCTGTACACACAGTAGCACAAGTATTTGAATACAGGTTCATAAGCCATATGTTCTTTTCATTTATATCTCCTAAAACTACTGGTTACAGAGAAATTATTCCAGATTTATATATGCGTAGATGAGAAGCAAAAACATGCCCATCTGTTTTAATTTGGGCTGATGTGCTGAAAGATTAACCAGATAAATCATCTTAATAAAATACTTAAACAATATTAGGTTCAAAGTCTGCTGGTCTGACCTTCATGACAACAGATTTCAGAGAATACCACCACCCATGCCAAGTGTACCAAACGATCCCGTTGTCTGTCTTTGCAGCATAGGGCCCCTTGTAGTACAAACCGTTCAAGTTGGCAGAATGACACCTGGTGGAAAGTAAAGGAAAACAGAGATAAGGCCTCTGAAAAGTTGCATTTGTCGTTTCTGTGCGAGTCAAATATTTTGCTATGTTGATTACAGCACAGTTTGGCAGCTGCAAACATTTGCATTTGGGCATTTCAATGCACCTAAACAATAACAGTTCAATTAGGGCATACTGCAAGCGCTCTTACTAGTTTCTTTGAAACAAAAGTTCTTTTTGTTCTTTCCATGTGTTTCCTGACATTACTAGCTCTCTGAGTTCTGCCTGCTAATCTGTTTCAGTGGAGAATTATTCCAGAGTTTTTCAGGTCATGGGTGGCAGCAGGACATGCACCACACAAAATTCTGAGAAAGAAATGCTGTTCTGCTTTTTGTTGTCCTGTTTTGCAGTTACCCCACATGGTGTTTTGTATGACAAAAACCTGAATATTACCATCAATTTGCCTATTAATCTGTGGACTTCTGTGTACAAATAGATGAAATCTGTCAGCTGATTAAACATACATATACCAATCACTGGCTCATCAGAGCTAGAGTTTTATTTGACTATACAAAATACTTGGGGGCAGGGGGAATACGCTGAAGAAATGCCGTTACAATTTATCAACTGAAGTGGTAAAACAAACAAATAAAACCCCACAAACTCCCTAGCAAAACCTAAAAGGTTTGATTAGGCACCAGCACCATCTTGATACACATTTGGTTTCTACAGGAAAGTTTGGATCCTTATGTCCAAATATGGAGAGCAAAATGGTTGTTTCTCCTGCAGCACACTGCAATGAATTGGCTTGGTTTGTCTGTCAATTCAGTATTTTCTTGTAAGTGCTGTTAATATCTATCTGTCAAACACCATGCTGGATTTCAAAAGCAAACTTCAGAAAATATGCAAACAGAAAACAGCCCAAATTAAACTTACGGATATTATTACTGGCAAATCTTAGTCTCTTTGGCTTTGCTTACACTTCATTAACAACAGTTTTTGAGAACTGAAATAAAAATGTCATAAAAGCCTCATAGAAAAATTCTCATATATATATATATGTGCTTATTTATAGCTCACAGTTTCTAAGCTCAATTTTGATAGTGTGTTGGTTGAAAGCTTATAAACCGCAGATATCAAAAGTTACTTTGGTTTCAAGAATGACAAACTTGTATCAGAGCTGACATAATCTTTCTAGCCATACAAATTCAGCGCTGAGCAGGCACTCTATCAAAATGAATCAAACCACAGATTTCATTGGAAGAATCATAATTGCTAAGAGGTATCTAGATCAACTGAACCCCTCCTTTTATTTCCTGTGATGGAAGCAGGCAAAACATGATTTTGTCAACAGCAACATGAGCCAGTAACAATTCTTAATTAGTGCTGGGAGGCATGGTATTCTGTAGCCAACTGGATGCTGCCTGATGTAATGGGACATACGAAAGAAACAACTGGCATGTGACTATATTATGAAGCAACAGTAATTCACAAATCAATAAGCTCCTTAAAGTTAGCCTATGGTCCTCCTCTCTTCCTGATAGGCTGATTTTTAAACTAAAAAACTTCACTGCAATAGTTTCAGAAGTACAGTGAACTCTCAATTATCTGTGAACATTTTATCTCACTTACATATTATAGCTGTATGACAGATGCAGGGAGATAGAGCTGGTTTTCTGAAGAATTGTTTGAATTCTGCCTGCATTTACTGGCTCCAGTATGGCCTCACACAGATGTACCTATGCCATCTCCAGGATGATTAGTGAGGCAAGAAGCCTGAGTTGGTGAGACCTGTAGCCCCAGCGTGATGCCTGGCAAATCCACCATGATTATCCATGCATGATCTAACTGAAACTGGGAGCGCTGGGGGGAGAATAAGCTTATATCCACTAGACTTGTTAGCTCTTCTTTTACTATTTATGAACCTACTGACGTTTGCAATGCCCTGGATGCAAGAAAGCTTATCACCTGAGTGTAGTACCAGAGGAAACACAGCTCTGTGGATTTGCACCCAAGTTGAAAATCTCTTCTACAGCTTTGCTTACAAAAGAATGCCATTTTTCTGTAGAAGTCCAGGATGTTAAGTGCTGAGCTGGAGCAAGACCTAAGCTACCTCCATGTGGCCTCACTTGTGTCACATCCCTTCGTATTCATATTATCTGGGCATTTCTGTATTTCGTTAGTCCAGATAGCACAGAGCTGGCTATAAGAAATTCCTTCATAGCTGGGAGCAACTATTCAAACCAGCCAAGAGCATTAATTCCTTCTAGGTTTGCTAATCTGTGCATGACAAATACATGTTCTGAGTGCTTTCCTTTCTCTGCCAATATTGCTCTTTTGGATAGGATTTAAGGATACTGAAATTTTCTAGTATTTTGCAGTATTCAGTCTGACATCAGGCTTAACATAAAAAAGTCTGTAGCAAGGCAGTGGAATCAATTGCTATTAGTGATTGATCTTCATTATCCAGATAGAGTGTCACTTTAAGAGCATGAGCTACATAGCTATAATAGGAACCAGCCTAGTAGGAGCTAGCTATCTTTAGCAGTTATGTAGCACCAACTACAAAGTATTAATAACTGCCAAGTCGGCTATACAGTTACTTTTGCAAAAGGGTCATTCTTTTGCCCAGACCAATCCAATATTAACAACAACAACAAAAAAAAAGGTTTTAAAAGACCAAAAAAGTATGCAGTTGACTAACACTCATTGGTGATTCACTCTTAATAAACTCCATGGCATGGTATCAGAGTTTTATGCTCCTTGAGGTCTAGGTATTCCTCTAAATCCACGAAAGTTATGATTTCATGGGAAAAGGACCTCCAACACAGTTGCCTTTCCATTTTATGTCTTAGCTTTTGTGAGAACTGCAAAAAACTTTGTCTACATGTGATTTTTTCCATATGTCTCAAACATTCTGCTCACCCCTTATCTGTGCAAATGTATTAAAATGTATTAAAATAAGTAATTAATTATGAAACCTTGAGTTAATGGCTACATCGTATCAGCTACAGTGGTCACAGACTACTTACAGAGGCAGAATCTGGAAATGAGGAATTAAAAAACAGAAATAAAGGATGACACAACAGAGAGGAACAATGGAGTTGACCCAGCCTGGCAGCTCTTGCCAAGTGAACTGAGATCACCATGAGACACTAGTATGCTTTCTTGACTTGTGTTTTAAACTGCTGTATTACACAGCTAGATTGCATAGTTTCTCTTCATGGCTATTTGTTATCTAATGAATTAAGGGAAAGAACATAGTTGCTTATACAGGCAGTGCTAATGCTACCAGGTTTATCCTTTCTTTTTGAGCTCGTATTTTGCATGTAAGTAGGATTTAAAAATTCCTTTACTGAACCCTGTTTAAAAAAATCTTCCTTTCAGTTCAGCCATGCTCACTGACAGAAACTGAGTGGACACGTTCCCGTCTTGATACTGAAGGAATAGCAAGAGTGAGAAGCTGTGAACTGAGGTGAAAAAATAAGGCTTAATAACCCAGCACTAGCTTAACTCATCAGATATTCTGTGGTACTGCCACATCTGCTTTAGTGCAATACAGGAGAAATGCAAAAGTACAACAGGGACACATCTGCAAACAACAGGGATAAATCTGACCTACTTGTGTACAAAATGGTTAAAGGGACAGAACTGTCTTCTCCTTACTGCCTGATAACAAAGATGACCAAAACCTATGGCAAATAGTGTTATTGCAGACCAGCCTGAGCTGTGTGGTAGGTGCTGTCCTTCTAAGGTGAGCCTCAGTCTCATCAGCACTGAGATCTCTGCTAGGGGCCAAGGGCAGATTGCAAATACAATGAACAATGCCAGTCCTGTCTTCTACCATGTTACTGCATGAATACACATGAAGCAGAATAATTGTCAGTACTATATTAATATAAAATCAAAATACCTGTTAAACCACCAGCCAGCTTTTTCCTCTTCAGCACAGTTCCCTTCATAGTTGTCATTATCTCTGTCTCTAGTACTGAATTTCATTCCTCGATGATCAGCCCACCATTTTACTTCAGGATGAAATCCACCAGTAAGGGAATCACCAGCTGTACCAGAGTATTCACCACAATTCATCTCATAAGAATACTAATAAAATGTGAAAAAGAAAGGAAAAAAATAATGCCAATATGTCTTTAATCTTTAGCATGTCAGAGAGTGAAACCACAAAGAAGAAACTAATCTGTTCCATTTGCTACTATTTTTATGCTCAGAAATGTCATGCCACTTAAACACTGCGTACTAGATAATGGAGGGTTGTAAAGATGATTTCTGGGGTAAGCACATTTATTATGTGCATAAATGACATAATAAAAAACAACATTAGTGTTAGTTTGTAGTACATGTTAACAAATCAGAACATCATGTACCATTATTGTTGATGATACTGACAAAAATAGAAAACCTTGTTTTAATCCATGGCTGCTAAACGAAATGATTCATACATCTTACAGTAAGTGTGAGACTGATGTATCAAAGTAAATCTCTGTTATATATTTGAAAATTCCAAGCATGTGCAAGAAGGAAAATATGATAAGGTTCTAAACAAACCTTTATGAAAATTAGGGAACCTGTATGTCTATTGTCTGTCTACAGAATCCGCATTGTCATTAAACCCTCTACTCACTACTTAGCATTTTATTACCTCTTCACCTGCAACTCTGAATCTTGCATACTGTGCAAACCGCCATTCTCCTTCAAAATCAGTTAGATCAATTCTTAAAGTATAGTTCCCTTAAGAAATAACAAGACAAATTATTTTAGTTAACTATTCCACCTCACTACTTTTTAGAACACAGTATTATAGTAGAAGATTAATATACTAACTAGGCATTTATCATGACTCTTATC
Organism: Psittacus erithacus; assembly: GCA_009867235.2. Lineage (NCBI taxonomy): Eukaryota > Metazoa > Chordata > Aves > Psittaciformes > Psittacidae > Psittacus > Psittacus erithacus. The sequence goes on along the minus strand of WYDI02117794.1, from coordinate 71,417 downwards.
ACATCACAGCATATTTTATGGGGGTTTATCTTCTTTCCTCATGCATATTAAAGCGTATCTTGCTATTCTTTGTCTTTATTCATCTGATTCAGCTTAGAAAATTTTATATTATTCCAATAGAGATTTTCAGGTGCAGGCAACAAAAAATCCTGAGAAAATTAGATTTTTATACTCTGAAGATAAGAGTTAAACTAGGACTGCATCCTGGTGGCACTGATTTACATATAATTAGCTGGTCAACTTAATGCGTAAGTTTTATATGTGGCGTATTCTACAGAAAAACAGAAGTTATCTTAGATTAAGTGACTATTAGTAAGGTGCAAATAGCTTTCTAAAATTAACCTCATCAACAGGCTCAGATTTACCTTCACACAATAGCCTATGCAGCCGTGTAAAGCTCTAAGTGAATTGGTACAGCATGCTTACCTGGCTCTAGACTGTTAGTGATGCTGACTGTGGAGTAGGTAAAGAGAATTCTTTTAAAACATACTCCTGTCTACCGTCCCCTGTTTTGCTGGGGCTCCCTGCATGATATTGGCCAAATGACAGTTTTGAACCTTTTATTATAAAACAAACTTATATTCAAATGTGTTTTGTTCTGAAACTTGAGGAAGTCCATATAGACTAACAACAGAATTCAGGATTTGTGCAAAGAAAACAGCTAACAAAAAATGGCCTGGAAAGAGCAGAGAAACAGAAACAATAGAAGACTATTGTTACAATACAAATCTTACCTTGATTAGTCAAATAATGAAGATTTTTATTTCCAAGCCAATATTCACCATTTTTTGAAACAAAATTTCCAAATCCTTCTTCATAGTCAGTCCAGACTCTGAAAAGAATATAAATTACTAATTTACAAAAACCCCAAGTTTGCTTGAATGTTTATTTTATCATACAATCATAGACCACAGAATAATTATTATTGGAAGGAACCTCAGGACGTAATCTAGTCCGATTTCCTGCTCAGGGCAGTCAGCCATGAGATCAGATCAGGTTGCTCAAGGGCTTATCCATTCAGGTCTTGAAAACCTCCAAGTATGGAGACTGCGCATCCTCTTTGGGCAACCTGACTGTTCTCAGAGCAAAAAAGGTTTTTCTTACATCAGAACTTCTCTTGTTTCAGCTTGTGTACTTTGTCTCTCATCCTCCCACCAGACACCACTGTTTACCCAAGAAGCTCTCAAACTGCTTTGCTTTCTTAGTGACCTCCTTGTAGGTACAGGCAGGCTACTATTAGGTTCTTCTGAAGCTGCCTCTTTCCTAAGTGGAACAAGCCTCAGTCTGTCCTCACAGGGCAAGTGCTGCAGCCCTTGATCATCTCTGCTGAACTCTACAGGTTCATTATATATCAGAACATTAATAAATAAATGTTTTAGATTTTAATATCTTATTTACATTGTTGATCTTCACTAAATTATTTCTATATCTCACATGCTAAAGACTGAATCCCAGTCTGGAGATTAACAGATTTTTTAAACCAGAAGAAAACACATTAGCTCAGTCCAATCTGTCATAGCACAATTTCCCTGAAGTGAAAATATTTTTCCTGGTTACATCCAGGGGATTGAAGTGGATGTGTAGGTTTACCACAAATGTAGTTTCTTTATTTTCTGTGATGTGATTAAAATGTAAAACCCTGTAGCTGCATATATAACTTTTTAAATTGAGGTATTAGCTATTTCCAGCTTGGATTTACTGACAGTTTTAACAGTTTTTGAACTTTTACACTGGTGCATAGTTTCAAGAATTAATGTGTATACTGAAAACACTGAATCTTTTCCCTGTCAACACTGGCTTTGAAACAGTTTCTCAGTGGCTTTCATGACATGTTCTAATGGGGACAAACATATAATCTACGTCCTTGATGGAGAGCTGAAAGTATTATGCTGTGCCCAGGCAGTCATAAGAGAAAGCAGTCTCTGTGACTTAAATAGCTGGCAATCTCTGGCAAGGGAGAATGGGTGGTGTGTGACGGTAACAATTGTAAAATGCTACAGACTGCTTCTGTAGCTTGTCTGTCCATATTTTATAAGATAAAAATAGCAAAGTTTTCTTGGCTGGGTTGAAGTATTTCATCCTCTCTGGGGATCGCTTCTCTATTTCATAAGGGTATTGTAAAGTCAGTTGGAGTAATCATAAACACAGGTAAGACACAAATCCACAGAAGGATGCAGATACATGAGAAGCAAACTGAGCAAAGCAGAGGTTCTAGAAATATTCTTGTTGCTTCTAATATCTATAAATATTTGTAGAGTTTTATATTCAAGTCTCTCAGAACCAAAAATTTCACTTCTGGACATTCCCAAAAATGCTTGAGTTTTGGCAAAGGCAAGGAGAGTGTCACCCATCATATCTTTCCTAGAGGCATTTTATCATGAGCTACAAATGACTCTGTGGTGGGTTTCTCTCAGACTTGTTTGCTGATGGTATTTTGGTTCAAGCAGGCTGCTTATATTTTTACATTTTTACTATTTGCAAAAGACAATGTAGTCTTTTATTTGTCATTAAGAATTCTTGCTCCAACAACTGTTAATGCATTTGACACTGAAGTGTCATCATGTAAAATGTTCAAGCTGTCAGAAAAAAACTAGAAGAGATGTCTCCCAGAAGAGTGCCAGAGCCAAAAGTGGTACCTCATCTGGAGGCTGTTCCACAAAATAACCATTCCTCACTTTTATCTGGGATAACAACAATTATAAAGTTAAGATTTAACTTGGCTCTATCTCACTGAATGTTTCTCCACTTTGTTTCCAATTTTAATGACCAAGTCAAGTACCTACCTATCAAAATTCTGGCTGCCGTCAGAACGCCTCTGAAAAACAGTCCAACCACCCCCTTCAGACATGTCACAGAAGGCAAGGAATTCAGTAGGACTCTGGATAGGTTTCATCTTATAAAATCCACTTTGCTTATGGCCATCATTGTAGATTTCTGCACAATCTGTTCACAAAACAGTCATTGGACACAGGTTTTTTAATCCTATGCTTACTGGCAAAATCAGAAATCAAGTCATGTCGTGTAAGAGTCACATATAAACCAAGCTAATACAAAAGAAATACTTCTGAAAACATATTTTTATGACTTTAGGGCATTTTCTTTTATTTGTGTTGGTTTAAACATTTACTGAGCTGTAATTATTTCAACATTTCTTTAAAAGAGTCTTTCTTCTACCATAAAATATCATTCTTGTTTTCATCTGGCTAGCAAAATAATTCCTCTGGTTTAAGTGGTGTCACTTTTAATTTACAATTGTATCATCCACATTAGAATCCTGTCACAATCATGTAATTTATCTACATATAAAACACACAGTAACCTTTAAAAACAAACATATACTTCTATTTCCAGAAAGTGCACAGGAGAACTGCCAAAAACAAGAGCATGGAATCACCAGTGTTAGAAAAGGCAAACAATTGCTGGGCCTCCTACTTTTGTACCAAACAGGTGCAAAAATATGTAGAAGACAACCCCCAAAAAGTGCTATATATATGTAAAATTATATCACTTTGGCTTGATACCATTTACAGTCTGGTCTGCACTGGTGTTAGTGGCTAACCAGCATTTACAGCAATGACAAAATTCACAGCTCATGAAAATATAACAGCAATGTAATTGTATAGTCTTATATTTTTTTCCTCTAGGAGTTAAGAAATGAAAGGAGTTCTTTGTTTATATGTAATCTACCATCAAGCAGTCATACAGGAAAAATGTACCATTTTCAACATTTCTGTTTTTCCTGGCAAAGTTAGGGCCTAATAACTGTAAGATTTTCCCTGAAACATTTGTGAGCATGTTGGCTGAACTTCCAGGCCAGTTTGGAACTTTCTGAACTATTACATTTCTTCTCAGCAAAAATGTCAGTGAAGATTAGACATAGAAAATAAACACTTCATATTGAAAACAAATAGCTACGCCAGGATTTGAATAAACTTTAATGGAAAACAGGATTTAAATGATAGCTCAGTTGTCTTTCTAGAGAATGTTTGATTGGTTTATAAAAACCAGCTTTTCCTGTCCATTATTTTCTTGTAGATTAGCAGAACACTTGAGCACATTTTATTTTTTAGCAGGTGTATATATTATGGGATTTCTCCCTTATTATCTAACCTCAAATTACCCAGCTCTGTTGACATTAAAATGCTACAGCAGTTCAAATTATATACTGCAGTACCAACAGGGAAAGTGAAAAAATAGAAAAAAACCCAACCCCACCACAGAAACTGGAGAAACTTAGATCTGTTATTTAGAATCACACCTTAAGAAAATAAACTGAGGCAAATGCTAAGAAAGGACAAATAGCTTTCACCTAAATGTGGTTTTAATAACCTTTTCCACTAGCAAATGAGTCAGCCATAATAACAAAAGAAAGTATTCCAGGGTGCTGAATATAAATAAATATACAGCTAAAATTTAAAGCCAGATTTATTACTGCTTTAAAATTCATTTTAATGCTGCTTTCTTAAAGTTGATGCCTTGTTATATCTTGTGAATTCTTCCAATAAACATAAACAAAAAGCATAAACATTTACAAGTACATTCAAACAAGGCTATTAAAAATCATGGAAGTTCAGGCTTTCTAGCACTGGACAACGAGAAACAAATACCATCCAAGAATCCACCCCCCAAATTGTATTTTCAATCCAACTATTAGTTTGCATGGTATTTTATTATTTTAAGAGATTGGGCGTCACTCCAGCTCCTAGGAGCTAACACACTTAGCTTGCTTCCACTGCAGAGGGACTGGATCACCACCAGAATGCTGGTGAGATTACAAAAACAACTTAAAACCAGTATTTTAGAAGCTGTGATGTCCTGACCTGAACTCAACTCAGTCAAAATGGTGCAACATACATAATATTACTAAAGCAAGACGCAGATGTCACTATGCTAGGCTTGCGTGTGTAAATATGGATGTCACAGGGACTTTACAGAATGGGACAGAGTCAGGGTGTACTTTTAACCCATGTCATGCTGTGAATGTGTGAATATGAACTGACCCTGTGGGTTACAAGTTTTGGAGATTAGTCAAGGGGTGTTTAGAAATCCGTAACTGTTTATTAACATTTCGTATGTCTATTATTGGCTTTTATCTGTTGAATTGCTGATATTTGTTCTGAACTTATTATTTACTGGTTGTATTTGAATTATATGTTATTAACAAACCAATAAAACACTTAAATCCTGATTTAATTTATACCGTGTGACATTAGCAATTTTTCCCTGTGGCAGCAGGCCTAAGTAAAAGCTGAACACTGTTTTAAACAAACACTTTTCTATGAGCTTTTGAAAAAATAAGTCAATGGGCCCAATTGTGCTAAAGCTTCTGGGTATCATTACAATGAATGGAAGTGAAAAGAAGAGCTTCATTTCTAACCTGAATACTGTCTTTTTCCTCCCAAGTCAATGACACTCTTTTCATCTCCTCTGTCACTGTACTGAATCTCTTTCTTCTCTAAAAGCCGTGTAATTTTTAACTGCTGCTGTTTCACACGATGTTCCAGAAGCCTAACTTGGCCCTGAAGTCGTATCTGCTCTTGAAAACAGTTCTGTAGATCCTAGAGAGGAAAACATATCTTACTGTAAAATCAACAACTTTTGTCGCATTTAACATGTGACACAAAACCAAACAACCCATAAATAAAATTTGAATGAAACATTTGCTCACAATTTCCTACAGACACTACGTTGACTTCTGCCTCAATTGCTACCTCTACTTAAAATTGTTTTGTGTATTACAGTGCCCAAACTTATACTTGCTTTGCAAAGAGAGACCTTCTCTTTAATAGCTATAATCACCAGCTCTCACTGCAAGCATGAAGAGGGGACTTTAGGGAAAAGCACGATAGTACAGACCCTATCAAAAAGATTGCTTCTTTTCTATCGCCTGCCATGTACAGAGATTTACTGTTCATTGAGGCCTTGCTGCTAACATTGAAGGTTCTAAAATTCCAGAGTTTTAAAGAAATATAGTCCACACACATTTCCAACTTCATTGTGCATTTTTCAAATGCTTTTAGATTACACATTTCTTATGATAAAAATCTTAACATTGCCAACATAAATACTGTACAGTTTCAAGCTCATTTTTTGGCATGATAAAAGAAATAGTCCATAAGAAGCTGCAAATATGTATGAAATGTAAAAGATAAACACTTAAAATCTCTATTGTGCTGTGACTTGTACACCTAATGTTGCCATGCAGAATGGATGAGAAATGTGGTGATTCTAATATGGTGACACCTAGCACCCATTTTACCCTAGTGCAAATACAGATACATGAAAAGAGAGGTGGAATAATTCTTCCAAATTCTGACATGCTGATTGTACACAGAGCAATAAATAATTTGGTTTAGATTAATGACTATGGTAAAATAGCCAAAGTGAACAGAACCCAGTCTAGGGAGCTTAAATTAAAACAGCCTGTGCAGTTTCAAATAGATGCTAAACAAATTTGATTTCAACATAGAGAAAAAAAGCCTTTGGAGTTTTATGACACATTGTACAAATGTGCCATGAGGTTTTGTATCAGTGGCATTGTGTCTGCAATCTTACACGAGCAAACTGAGTTTAGTAGCTACAGTACTTGCACAGGAGCACAACTAGCACTTTAAAAGCAAAATCAGAGGGCAACCTTTTGGATATCTGATATGCAAGATCAAGTATGCAGTGGGTCTAAATTGGTACAACCTTATTCATAGGGCAACATTATTTACATGAACCAAGGATGTAGACCTGAAACATTTTCTATTCATACAGAAAAGCTGATCTCTTAGAACATTGCCTTCTGACGCTGAACTAAGCAAGACCTGAAGTAGCATACTGACATGCACCTCCAGTGGTATCTGTATACTTCCATTTGTACCAAGCTCAGGCTTCATCTATTTGCCATGAACACTCCTACCAAAATGTTTTGTGTCACTTTCTTGCTGCAGTGATTGTTTTTCCTTCTATCTGAAAAAAAGATACCATTCTGTAAGTTTCTATGCAGCACAAACACTGTTCTGGTTAGACTGACTTTCTTGTGGTACCATTCACCACAATTCCAAGGAAAAGCTTTCTGAATTAAACTAATATGTAATAGAATCTGCATTTTATAACTCTTACGCATGCAGATTTTTTTCATCATTCATTTATGGTACTAGTGAAGAAGCAGAGGAACCTCTGCTATTGTCAAGAAACATCCAGATAAACAGTGTCATGACTAGGGTTATTTCTGATAGAAGTAAGTATTGCAGACCCCTTTGCTTTTTCACTAGAGAGGATGCAATTCACTTCCATCAAATAGACAAAGGAACTAGAAAAGATTTAAGATCAAATAATCTATGCCCATGAGTAAAATGGTTCCTAACCATCATGTTCCATTTGCTTACAATATTTAGTCACTCTGAAAATTTTGATGATTGGGCTTTTGCATAACAATCCTGAATATAGGGGCCTCTGCTATAGGTATTTCTGAAGTCTATCAGATGCTTGCTTTAATTAATACGTAGCTGCAATCTAAGACATGGTGGAATAAAAGAATGGGGAATACACATGTGGAAGGACCAAGCAATTTGCCAATGACCTGTTCCAGAGGAAAAGGTTCACCAGCCTCCCTGGGTTTGGGCTGCCCATGTCAGGCTGCTTTGGTAGCAGGTTTGCCTTCAGACTCCAACGGCTTGCTACTAGGCCCCGAGGAGCCATTAACACGCTTGACCACAAGGAGGCGCTGTGAAATAAGAGGCATGTTTACCAAACAATAACATCTTTAGAAGAATAAACAATGCCGGCAATGACTCAGTATCCCTCGAGTCCTGTCTTATTTAAGAATACTCCCTTGAAAATCTTGTCCAGTCGTTGACAGAGATACAAGATCTCTAACATACCCTCCTTCTAGCAGGAAGCGAGAGAAGAAAGTACTTAAAATACATGCACATACAGAGACAAACTTGCTACAGCGGCTTAGAGGAATGTTATTTGACCATCAGCACTAGTTAATGTGTCACACGTTGCATATTACAAGGAAAGGATGCAGTATTATGTAGTCTTTCCAGAGTGTTTTTCTCAACTTGTATCTGCAACTTCACATAAACCCTTCACAAAAGCTGAGTTGAACTGGGAAATTATAAGAGGCTTCATTGATGGGTCTCTGCAAATTCTCTGACTAGTCCCAAGTGCATACATAAAAGTATGGAGAACTGGAGAGCTGCATAGGTAGGTTGAGAAAGAGTGAATAAATACTAGCAAAAAAAAAAAAAAATAATTCCAGGATCACACTGATGAGCTAATGCTAACTATAAAAGTAAGGCTGTCAAAAATCCCATGTTAACAGTCAGACCAAACAGTAATCCTAATAATACAAAGTTAAGATTGCTAAAGAAGCCATCATGCCACACTTACTAGTCTTACTGCAGTGTTTATGGAGAAGGTTAGCCTGCATCAGTCTTAACTCAGGACTCTCAACTTTGGAGAACATGGTAAAATATGATAGGAAAGACCTGGGTAATCCTGGAAATGGTGGCCCATGTCACCAAGCCCTAGCAACTTCATAGGCAAAACTTCAAGTGAGTAGTCTCTTTAACACATGGCAAGGTCTGAGCCACAAAGAGCTCAGTTTGGAGAGAGCACAAGCCTGTGCATTTGGGAGGCAGCTACATGCAGGTAAGTGTGTTTCTTTCAGGTAAAAGTGAAAAGCATCTATGAATTCACCCTTTCATACTGCTAAAAGCCATTTTTCCTGCTGTGATCAAATTATATAGCAGAAGCACAGAGCTTCTCAAAAGCTATTATTGTACCTTAGAAAAACTTGCTCTCTAAACTCAGTATGACACTACTTCATGTATCACTATAAAAGGTCCTTTCATCTGAACCACAAAAAACCCAAGTCTGCAATAGGCTATGTCTCTAAATATTATTCTTAACTTTGCATTTTAAATTGATCTTCTCTTTTTTTTCCTTTTTTCTTTACTTACTGTGAATTGTGAATTAATTCATGAAAATGAAAAAGTGTCACTGAGCTGATTCTCATCTACTTCACAAAGACACTTATGTGGTGAACAGTAATATAGCTACATTACACAGAACAATTTCCTGATGAAAAGGATTTAAGCTTACAGTGCTGGTAAACAGCAAGTGACAATCAAAAAATCACCAACCATACTGAATAGCTACACTATAAGAAAGGAATGACTGAAGAGAAAAAGCATTTTGAAAGCAACCTACATATGAAAAGTACTGGTATCTCACACTTTGCTTTCTCTCCATGACTTCAAACCCCTCATTTATGTCTCTTCCTGTCAGCTCCAGACAAATTCCATTATACTTTGCAGCAGAGCAAAAACCCAGTTCTTGTATTTGGAATTCCACACCTGTTTTTCCCATGGGACAGTCACAAGTTAGCTGCGTTAACTTCAGGGTGGATCAATGTGGCTTGATCTGCAGTCTGCAGGCTACTAGACTGTTCTTTTAATGTACTACTATACTTTTTCACAGGATAACTCTTTTAAAGTCATTGGAGCTAAAACAGTGCACAGCTAGAGTAATATTAAAGCAAAACATCTCTTAGGGTTATAAGAGCACCTGTAACATATTGTTCTTCCTTTTGTTAGATACGAACCAAAGTTAAACTAGTACAATTTTGAAATACTGAATAAAATGTGAATTTGATTGTTGCTGTCTCCAGTGGACAGTAGTGCCCACTGACTGAAACCAGACTGAACATAACCTGCTCTGTCTGTTTCATTGAAGGAACTGTTTGTACTACACATTGAGAAGCAATTATCCAACAACTGCTGACAGCTCTAATCCTGGACATATTTAACCAGCTGCTGTAATTAATGTGCATTCACAATTTTATTTCATTATTGTGTGAATTATTTAGCAGCTAGTGACCTTGCATTAAAATTGATGCTATAGACTCAGAATACTTTATGAAAACTATATTTTTTTTTTACTTGAAGATTTCTTACATTCTTTGAATTTCAATGAGGTCCAAAAAATCTCTGTTGAGATTAGTGTTTTAGAGAGATTACAATGTAAAAACTTAAGAGGTAAACTTCAGATTGTCCCCAGTTTTTAGTCATAGGGCCAGCTAAAGCCCAGAACATTCCAAATGAAAAATTAAAAGCAAGCAAATGCATTTCATTGCAATGCCTTTTTCCTAATAGGCTTCTGTAAAATTTAGTATTGTTTTTCTCCACTGAGCAGGAGTGATTAGAGGCAGGTGCTTCCTATTCTGCCCCTATAGAGCTACTTACCTGAACGAAAGGATTCCCTAAGATAGCGTAAGTCACAAACAATGATGCTCACCAAGCTGTAAATTCAGCAACCACTTCCACCTAGGCAATTATGAATCAACAATTCAATTTCCCAGGTCCCTACTAGCTAGGAATGGAATACCAAACTAGGAAAGACAGCCAAGACAGGCAGTACAGGACTGGTGAGAAGTATTTTAAGCAGTGGAGTAAGTGGGATTGTGTTAGGGTTTTTGTTGGAGATCAGAATCCATAGCAGAAGCTCTTGAGAGCTAGATGTGAAGGTGTTTTGATTGTTGTTTCTGAGTGTGAATTATAACATAGTAACATGGGAACAAGTAAGAATATGAAGCTGTGGATCTTGAGAAAAAAGCTGTATGGCAAGTGGACAAGATAGAAAAGGACAGAAACATTCTTCATCCTGAGCATCAATGACCAGAAATACTACTGCTGCAGCCACCGTGTTAGGAGTTCCTGGTTTCTGCCTTCCTGTAAGTATACTGCTCAAAACTAAAGGTGGTATTTTAGGTTAGCATTACCCATGAGTGGTATTATAACTCTCGTGTGCCTTATACGATGTACCTGTTAATGCACCATATGATACCTTTTTCAGCAAAGATATTCCATTGCCTTCTAATTCATGTTGGATCCCGTAACAAACTGACTGGCTTATTTTCTTCAGTGCTACTACCCAGTCATTTATCTTCCACTGTATATTTGTGCATTTGTTTCCTCTTTCCTTACTAGAAAGTTGTCTCCACTGAACACCATCTGAGGTTATTTCTCCAGTCTTTCAGTTTTGTTCTGAATTCTGATCTTTTCCATCAAAGGTTCTACCATCTCATGTAGCTGAAATACATTGTAAGCACTATGGAGGACAGGGTATAAAAGATTCAAAAGAAACTCTGTAGGAAGATTTAATTACTGGAACTTACAGAGTTGCCAATGGCATCCATGAAGTTAGCTGCAAGGACAAAATCAATCATTATCAGTATCTTCATTCTTTGAAAGCTGTGAAGTAGAGGAACAAAGGAAATACTAGTTAACTTATACATTAAAACTGAATATTTACACTGGACATCTATATTTTATTTGAAATAATTATTTTCTTACATATTGTAAATATAATGTTTATTTAGGCTTCATTACAAATGTTGAAAATAGACTCATTAAGTAGAACTCCAAAATTTTCAGTAAAAACAGAATTTACCCTTTTAGGCTACTTTGTAGCAGAGCTCCTCATGTATTTTAGGGCATCTATTCAAGATTCAAACCCATGCATTTTATTGTGAAATGAAATAAAAGAAAAATAGCATTTTAAAATGCCCTGAAAAGAAGGGCAATATTCCTTGTTGATCCTTTGAAGTTGTGAGAAAGCTCTCTGTTATATTCAAGTAATTAGAAGTTGAATTGGGCTAATCATACTTGAACTAAAGTTTTGTGCAACTTTTGTGTGCCAGGAGAGGATGGAGATTTTACTGTTAAAGAACAATTTTGGGGAAAATGAGTAACAGTTACCAGCTTTTATTCTAACATCTTTCAACTGACAGCTATGCATATTTTCTACTGTGTAACCCACAGCACTTTAAATCCCATTATTTCATATGAAAATTACATGACCAAAAAATCACCATTGTATCTTCCTGCCTTGCAAGCATTAACTGATATAAAATCACAATTTTCTGTAAGGTAGATGTGTGCTTTTCATCTCACAGATGAGAAACCAAGGCCTCCAATCACTAAAATATTTACATATACTATCCATGAACCAATTCTAAATCGATTAGGTAAACTGCTGCAAGCTATCAACTGAGGAATGTTTGGGGTTTTCTTTTTAACTTACAGTATTTTCATTTAGCATATGCCAACACCAGTTTAAACCAAAAATATGTGTCCACTCTGCTTTTTCTACTTACTAAACTGAATCAACTAACTACATGTTAAAACATTTGTGGTTAGACAAAGCATAAGACCTTTAATAGAGATTAATGATTCAATACCAGCATGTCCATACTGAAACATAAAATTTATGGAAATTACCATTCACATTTCTACAGGAATTAATACAAAACACCAGTGAAACTTCGCAGACTTTGCTTTTTACTATACAAAGAAAAGCAAGGTGCTTATGTGAAGTATATTTTTAAGTTCCAATAGAACTAGTCTAGTGTGAGGTGTCCCTGCTCATGGCAGGGGGGTTGGAACTAGATGATTCTAAGGTCCTTTCCAACCCAAACCATTCCATAATTCTGTGATAAGCCCAATTTTATTTTCACCAACCTCTGAAAAACTCTTGCAAGCTTACAAATTACAGACCAGCCAAATTTCAGGTTTTCAACACCTACTAATAAAATACTAGGGATATTTTTTAAAATTACATTTATTCGAGTAACCAACATTTGTTTTATTTTTACTTTTGAGTTTTGCTGGTTTGAAAACATTATATATGAAAGCATAGAGTTGTGAGGACCAAGTATATCTGTATAAAGCTTGTTATACCACCTGTTGCACTGGGCTGATGCTGACATAAGGTATGTTGTTGTTGCATACTCTGTATGCACTGACGCATGTTACAGACAGCTCAGAAGGTTTTTCTAAGCATTTTGGACATATGCAACACCTACCATTAAGCTGCAAAGCACTACACTAAGCAGATGTCTATCTCGAAGGATTCTGAATCCATTAAAATTACCTATAAAATGTTTCTTGTTTATAAAGTGTGAACTAAAAATCTCAGACTAAGTTATTCCTGTGACATAAAATTTATGAATTCTAGGTTGTAAGTTGTTCTTTATGCTAACCAAATAAATGTTTTACCATTTGAATTAGAAACTTTACCATAATCGAATGCAACAAGCTCTGCTACTGTTTGAAGTGGTGAATCCTATGAATTTCAGGCTTAAAAAATGATGTGGGGCAGGATCTGAAAGACTTGCCTGGCACTGAACTCTGTTACTAATTTAGGTTTCAGAGGTTTCTGTCATGATAAAACATGCACTTTCACCTTACAACAGTATTGCAACAGTACTAATTATGGGTACTGCAGCCACCACCGTTTTGAAAGCAGCTGTTGCCATCTGTTGTAATGACACTGTCAGTTGGAGGAGTGACTAAAGAGTACATTAGCTACCTGGACAACCTGTAAATGGTCTATAACTGATAATTACTGTTCCAACTCCATGCATATTTAAATGTGTTTTCTAGGAGACAGGATACAATTTTTTTTTTTTCACTGGAAGAGTAATATTTAACTGTTCTGCTTCATTCTCTGTTATTTTCATTATAAATGCCCCCTGTCTCCCTCACATTAGTCTTACTATTCAAACTGTTCTACCCTGATTTCACTGACCGAGTGTCTGAATACCACAATCAGTCATAAAAGGTTTGCACAGCTTTACAACTACAGTATACTTATATTTTTTTAAATAGACTACCAAGTAAGTCTTGCATACTGTTCAGTGAAATGTATGCTAGTAAAAAAAGAATAAAAATAGAAGACTATCCACCACAATCAAGGCAGATCACATCCCTTACAGCATCTGTGAACTACTATGAGCAAGCTGCACGAAAGGAACACAGCATAGAGTGAGGAGGGTAGAGTGTGTACAGTTGGTTTGGTTTGTCATCTTCAGATGAAGTCACTTTTCTGTTTAAAGGCTGCCTCTTTCTAAAGCATGATCCTGTTGTGGTGAACTTCCTGAGAGCTACACTTGGGAGACAACTTCACATGAATCAGCTCTAGCACTGAACTAAGATATGCTCAAAGGTCTCATAAATAAAATTCTAAATGTGATTATTTAAATATATTGCTCTATATATTTTAAACCTGGAGTTTAATTTCTAAGAAAATAAGTTGAACAGTAAACTCAAGATGAATTATTGATCCTGTAGTCTCTCAAAATATGAGTTCGCAATGATAGTAAGAGAATTAAGAGGCATATAAAGAGGGAGCAACCAAGAGTTCAATTTGGCAGACCTCTGTGTCAGAAACACGGATGACACTGAAACAGAAAGAACACTGATAACTCCAGAATGGACCCGTTTCCTGGGTTCAGTAGAAACAAGGGTTAGGGGGACCGAAATATTTGTGCTATTGTCCTCCCAAAAAAGAAGAAAGGTCAAGAAGAGTTGGAAGAGACATGAAAACTCAAGCTCTGAAAGGAAGTGGCTGACCTAACAGTGTTTCTCTGCTTCTGTGACTGCCCAGCTGGGAGATCCAGTAAGACAGAGGACAGTACCTTTGAGCCAATTTCTCAGGAGGTATAAACTCCCATAGTTTATCTGATCCCACAGTTGCAGTGACATGAGATTCACCGAGTGGTCAACCCTACAGTGATAATAAAAGTGATAAATAGGGCCAAGCCCCATATATGTTCAAAACACTTTGCATACACTAACTGAATCAACAGGTTCAGTCTTTAATCAATATGGGTAACTGTTTACTTAGTTTTCCACATTTCTACTGAAAGTTTCAGAAAAGACATTTCTGAAAGCGTACATCCATGCTCCTTGGTAATATATAAATCTGAAGTTCTGTTCAAAGAAAGATTAAAGCAGGGAGAGAATACAACCACACACAAAGTAATAAAAGCATTCACTCCCAAAACTGCAAAATAATTATAAATCTTAATCCATGTCACAAGTGAAAACAAGTGTTTAACTGAGCAAATATTTGTGTGTCTTTGATGCTAGGTACCCAAAGAGTTAGTAAGCCCTGAGAGACTTCCAAGACTTTTGCAATAACACCTGTGTTGGTTTAACAAACCAAACCTGCGTAGAGTAGAACCCTTTCCAGGAAAATCTTCCTCTCAGATAGTAGACATATGGATTAATTATCACACATCATCACAGAGCAAGATAAACTTATTGTAATATTTTCAGGCTGAAAACAGAAGCCCTTTGCAGTTAGGAATCCCTTTCTGTTTTAATAATACTGAAGTTTACAGACAACTCCTGTGAAACCTTGAAATTTTATCCATTTACTGTTCAAAGAGTACACCTGGAATGTGCACTTGCACAGCTGTGCAGAAAGATTTCTCCAAAGCTATGGAATAAAAATTCTAGAGGTACCTTTTTCTTTGTCTATGCCAGGGCTTTCTTTACAGGCTACTCAGATAATCCTATGTTTCATATTCCCCCTAAATTCAAATCATTATTTGATCTCCTTTTAGGCTTAAACAGCAGCCTTGTTCATACACACAAACATTACTATAAATTTTAAAACTACAGATTTTAATATGAGGTTTACTAACTAGGTATCATAGCAAAATAGCTAGATCCTGCAAAAACATTCATACATCATTAGCAACATTGCACCAGTTATACAGTCTTCAAAAACACACTACTTTTAAATCATTAACTACAGCAGTTTCCCCAATTTTTCCTTCTACCTTCCTCCTACCTGCCCCTAGGTACCTAAAATGTTTACCTTTACCCTCTGGACAGAACTCAAAGTTGATAAATCTTCTTAAGCTGATGCAAAGAATTCCAGAGCCCTTCCCAGGCTGTGATTGTTTTTGCTATTGAATTCTGTAGAGTTGAGGCTTACATCTGCTATGAGTCACCATGTAGGAATGTTTCTGAGAAGTTGCAGTTATCAAGACTAAATTGCACCATAAGAATACAACAATAATTCTGTGCCTAACACAACACTTCTGAAATAAAAATAGACCAAAAATAACAAAGGAACATCCATTCCCTTTTACTGTTCTGATCCAGGAAATTGCTCTCAGCATCATATTCAGCTATATACTCCAGTGTTTTCCTGAATCAGAGCCTAAATCTCTTAGGTTCCAGAGGTATACAGAAAGCATAACTCACCCAGCCGATTTACAAACAAAACATAATCACTCAGACTAGAAGTCACATGTTACAGGTAATAAAATAACAAGAAATCTGCAAAAAAATACCCAACAAAGTTACATAGTAGAGAGGAAGCCAAAGTGAACCAAAAAAAAAGGACAAAAATCTTGTTTGATATAGATCAGTATTTTTTAGCTGAACTGGAAAGCACTCAGAAGCACATGATCTCAGTGACTTGGCTAGACTTTCTATTTAAGCTTTTCAGAGCCAGATGAATACAACGAAGAATGGAATTTGCTTTGAGTTTTTGCCCTCCTTCTCTGTTGGTTCTTCCCAAAAAGTTCAGTAAATGAGTATACTTAAAGGAATGCTTCTGGAAGAAATGAACTCTTATGGCAATACTGAACAAAAGCAGTAAAGCAGTTTTACATTCCACAATATTATAATAATAATAATTATTCACACCATCAATTTATTTTTAAAACTAATACTTGTTGCACACTTCCTCTGAATAATTTCTGGTATAATATTTGGAATTTGTTTACCTGGTAGTATTTCTCTTTACTAGTTACATCAACTAATTAACTTCATATTCTGAATTTCAAATATTTAATAGTGTCAATAAATTTCTCATAAGTAACATACACTAAGAATCATTCCAAAATTTGAAATCATTCATCAAGAAATTTTTACTGTGAATCTTGCTATTGTTAATGCCTTTTGCATGGAGGGATACGTCTGTTCATAGCACGACTCTTAACCAACTGTTACTCAGGGAGTAGGCTCTGAATTTAGAAAGTTGAAAAAAGGCATGACATTTTAAACTCAGATTTATTAACCATTTAAATAACTTATTGAGGGTTATAAGTAGAGTCTCCATGACTTGAAGTCTTTAAACAAAGACTAGATGGCTAAAATGATTCAAGAATTATATACAGTGTCGAGTCACAGATTTGTGTTATTCAAGAAGTCCATCTATAAACTTATGAAGATTTCACCTACTATCCAAATACATTGGTGTATGGATGCAGTATGTAGCAATAATATCCAGGGTTTAAGTGATTCACCTGATTTTGGAGTATTATTCTAAGAAACAGGTGCATAACTTGGTTATTTCAGTTCTTTCACAATCTGTCATTTCAGGTGTACGATACCAAAATCAGGAACACACCTTCATTATCATGGATGATATGGTCAGCATATTCAATATATTTAGACTTTATTTTATCATACTCCAAATATGGCAAAACCTCCCCAGTTCTTATTAGAAATACAAACCAAGCAGTCCTTCCCATCTTTTTCAGTAGACATTAGCAAAGACAATATTACTAGCATAGATGGAACACATTACAGAAGTTAAAGATGTAACGAATATCCACATCTGTACAGATCTCCTATTGCAGAATATAGAGAAATGGTGCATTTGGTGAAGACCCAGAGTAATTTTTTTTACAAAATTATCACAATAAGTTCCATTGCTGACATTTGTCTTCTATTCTTTAACCCCAACATCATAAAAAACATTAGTTAAGCTAAGTTGTGAGGAAAGATACATGGCAAGTGACATGCTCAAGATCTTAGTGCAAGTGGCAAGAAGAGAACATGAACCTGCTCATTATTCAGCTGAGGTTTGTGTGCTTTTCTGGGGTCTGATCAGGTTAGCTAATACCTATCTCCCACTTACTCATTTCCTTTATTGCTGTGATGGCCATTATGCTTGAGTGGATCATCAAAAAATGCTTTCTTCTTCACTGGTAGTGAACTGGCTAATCCGTGACCAGCCTAACGCTTCGCTTTTGGCTCTTAAATGCCTGTGCCTGTGTCCTACACCTGTTTAATTTATTATCAGATCCTATGGGGATAAGTGGACACTTTATATTCCTGTATAAATCAACTCAAGACTCTTTGTTAATGCCTTAAAAAATCTTTCCAATCTAATATAACACAAAGAAAGAAAAACTACCTTTATTACAGTAGCCTGATAGCCACTGTGTAGCCACATTATGGTAATCATATTTGACCAGTTTCATTTTTGTAGCAAAAAGCTCTTTGTCACAAAATCAGCAAAAAAGGGTAGAATTGCTATTTGAACCAAATGCCCTATTAATTAGTGCCATTGTTTCAGGGCCTTTAAAATTTCTCTTCCCACCTATTCATCGTATCTCCTCTCCCTCAGTAAAACTTTAATTCTTCACTTCTTGTTTCTAGTCCTTACTTGCCTGTATTTTGTTTGCTTTCTTTCCTTTCACTCGGGAATAATAAAGTGAAATTAAGAAGATACAGCCAGCAGATACACAAGGAAAAATTCATCATGTCTCTGACATAGCTTTCAATCCTAATTGAATTGGGCTATCTCAAAGATAACCCATTCAGTTTCTGTGAGAGTGCATTCATTAGCATGTCTGCTGACAGAAGCACTTACAACAAAGATCTCTGTAGCAGGAATTAGCTACTGTCAATCTAGAGCCTCATTAGCGTTGATACAGAAATTCCCCAAAAAGATTTTTTTTTAAAAAAAAAACCAAGACATTATTTAAGCCAGATTAGTTTTGGCCTACAGCCTTTACAAAATCCTGAGATGTTATCTTGTAATAGTAGTGCAGAACCACCTACCGGAAATAATGCTTCTTGAAGTGCAATCTATGATTTCTAAATACTCATTGTGTCTTTTTCAGTCCCTATCCCCACTGAAACATGGCTTTGAGGAGCTTTATTTCTTTAGAACTTTTTTTTTTCCCCCAAAGAACAAGTTTGCAAATTCCAGAAGAGGGACAGAAATTAAGACAACAAAAATCAATCTGCAAATATCAAGCAAGAATCAGAGTAATGAAGCTGTAAGCTTCTATGGGAGACATGCTACCAATATATGACAATCTGTGGTAAGGAAAATATGCTGTTAGGACGTATTGGGGACCACAGTAAAGACATTGTTACTAAAATATACTGAAACCTATTTAACATTGTTTTTGCATAATAACTCATTATATTTTTACATGAGTTTTGTTTTGTGGTTGTTTTTTCTTTTTGCCTTACAGGAAATGATAGGAATGAGTGAGCTGTATTTTAAGAATAAACCACCACAACAAAAATAATGATAATCATTGTATTAAGGCTCTATTTTTTCTTAAATTCTGCCTCCATCTGCCGGGCAGTGGGAGGTATGCCACTGTGACAATATAAAGCATCCTGCCAACAGCAACATTGCCAATATTGTGCTGAATAACCAGACATACTACTGGAGGCCAGGATAAAATGACATTAATTAGAAGTATGATTTTAAAAGCTGATAAATTAACTTATTTACTAGCTACAGAATTTCAGGAGAAGTTAATAATATATATTCATTACATAAAGAGCTTCAATCAAGTTGCTGCAGATTGCTTTTGAAGCAATTTCAATTATGGATATAAAGTCATGTAGCCCATAGTAGAAATGGGACAAAAATGCTGCTGTAATAGGCAGTCTCAATGCTCACCTCTTTCACACACTACATATTGTCCAGAACTATTTCTTCGATACAGGGGCATCTGCTAGCGAAAACAATGATATTTTTATTGAAATATTTTCCAATTGTTTAGTTCCTTTTCTAAATTTCATAGATTAATGTGTCATTGAAAAAGATCAACGTGCCACTTAATTTTTGGTGGAGCAAAATACATTGGTATAAGTACTAATATGGGGGACATGGGCATTAACTACATTTCCATGTAGTACCAGTTGAATGTCTTTCACCCAGGATGAATTTTGAGGCTTATGTGAATATTTAATACTTCTGCTTTAGAAACTCAGTGTAATGGAAATGCTGAAAATGGTAATTTATTTTTCCTATTCTGACAACAAGGGACAACCTCTTCAAATGCAAGAAATATAAATGATTATCATCCTTATGGAATCAAAACTTGAAAGTCCTGAGTATACTACCCAAGTCCAGCCCTTGAGGCCTAACAACAGGAACTTCTACCTAATACTAAGTTCCTCTGCCCAGAACAACTGAGTGATCAGAGCTTAACAGTAAAGCATAGCATGACTATTACCAGCAACTCTTTTAAGATGCCAAATCCTTTACATTTTCTTATGTATTTTCACAAATGAAAGCTTAGAGAACCTATGGCCGTAAACTCCAAGCCCGACAGCAAGTATCAAAACACAAATAATGGCATTGCAGAAAATGCAGGAAAAGAAGGCAGATAGGCTTACAATGATTTCCACCTTTTGACTGCTCCATATACACCTGTCACTTCTTACAGGAAACCAAATGCAGATGGAAACAGACTCTGGAAGCTGACGATGCTCTGAAGGAGAGGGACTTCTTACAAGAGCATGTAATGATGGGACAAGGAGAGATGGGTTTAAGATGAAACGAGCTAGATTTAGATATTAGGAAGAAATTCTTCACAAGGACAGCAAGACACTGGCACAGGTTGCTCAGAGCTGTGACAGCCCCATGCCTAGCAGGGTTCAAGACCAGGTTGGACGGGGATTTGAGCAACCTGATCTAGGGGAAGGGGCCCCTGCCTGTTGCAGGGGGGTTGTAAGTGGGTGATCTTTAAGGTCCCTTCCAACCCAAACCATTTTATTACTCTATGACAGCATCTGATCCTTGTCCAGCGTTTTGACATGATTTTTCTACTCTTCCACTTAGGTAAACATTGAATTCATCATCATTTTCTATTTTATTTCCTGCGTAACGCGAGCCCGCCACCCCACAGCTCGGCGCAACCAGCCGCGGATATCCACTAACTCCGTCACGGGGCTGACACCGCCCGTATCCTGATTGGAAAACTACCGCTCCCAGGAGGCGCCGCCAGCGCGCTGCCTCACCTCCATCCTCCGCGCCTCTTGCGTTGCACGCTGGGATTTGTAGTTTCGACCCCCCACAGGGACTCTGCGCTGCGCCAGGGAGGCGCGCGGGAAGGGGCGTTCGGCGCGTGCGCAGCGCGGCAAGGCAAGGTTGGGTGGGGTTACTAGGTAACGGTGGGTGTCTGTCCTCGCGCTCCTAGTGGACTGGTGGTCAAGATGGCGGAGGTGGGAGTGGAGGTGGCAGTGGAGGTCGGGCTCTGAGTCCGTTTGCCCGCTAGCGCTGTGCCTTGGCATTGCGCGAAGCCAGGCTGCTGCTTTTCTCCGTTGGTGGAAGGCGAAACGCTCAGCCGGGCAGCCCGGGCCCTGCGGGTAGTGAACGGCGGTGGAGGAAAAGCCAGGCCTGGGTGACCTCCCTTCCGCCGAGGGGTGAGCCTCCCTCTCTTCCCCTTCGCGCGACGGGTTGGCCCCCTTCTCTTGCTGGCAGCGGAGCGCGGGGAGAGGCGGGGGCCTCCCGGTCCTGCCTGGCCTTGGCGCGCTTGCGGGACCGCGTAGGTGGGCACCCGGCCGGCAGAGAAAGGGGATTGGGCTCGGTGCCCGGGGTGGTGGGGAGGCGGGGTCCGGGGCTGGCAGGCCCAGGGAGGCCTTGTGGGTCGGGCGGGTCGCGCTCCTCCGGCCCGGGGCGAGGTGCGTTACTCGCTCTCGAAGGAGACGCCGGCGGGGCAGGGGCAACGGCCGAGCTTTCGCCTCGGGGGCTTTGAGCAGAGGCCGCCCCGCGGTCCCCGGCGTTTGTTTTGGCGCCGTGAGGGAGCGGGCTTCGCGCGCGCCTCCTGAGCGCCCGGCCCGCCGAGCGCTTGTACCGCCGAGCGCAGCCGTTCGGGATCCCTCCATGTGCCGGCGCCGTTGGCAGCGGAAAAGCCTCCCAGGCCGCGGAGGTGGAGCGGGTCGAGACGGCAGCTCGCGGGGCGCCGGGGTGGAGCTCCGCGGTGCGGCTCCGGCTTCGCGAGCTGGACGTAGTGGTGGACATCCTTCCTTTGGGCCTGGTGTTGAAGTATTCCGTTCTAGCGCGGTGCTCGTGAGGGCTGCCCGGTGCCGCGAGAGAGCGTTTTGCTCCTTTGCCTGCTCCTGTTTGATGATGCTGTGGAGTTGGCGATACTCTGTAGCTGTGTGTTAATGCGAAGTTAGTGCTCCCTAAGGAGCGCATACCTAAAAAAGCTAAATTTATGGAAATGTTCGATGCCATTTTCAGTCTTTATGGCTTTATGATGGCTTCCTACAACATTGTGTTTTCCATTTAAGTTTTAATTTTCGAAAGTTTCTGTGTGTAGGATTAAGTGCTCTTCAGAGCTCTGGCAGTTCTCTTGAATGCTATAGGAAACAAATGTCAAAACCAACTTCACTGTAGGGAAAAAAAAAGCTTTTTAAAATACATATCTTTGTTTTTGTTATCATGTGATACTTCTGAACAGTTTGCATATTACTATTACATGCACAAAATATGTTTTGGCTACAGTCTTGTATGTTCTTGCTATAACCTTGCATGTTTTCTGAAATTATTTCTATAGAAAATATACTCGAAAATCTTTTTTAACAGAAAAGCTGGTTTGTTTCTCCAAGCCCCCAGTAAGGGGACTTGTAAGGCAGTACGTACATGCTCAAATTAGAGCTTTTCTACAGATACTATAATGTGCAGGAAGCTGAGATTGGTAATGGGTTGCTGGTTGCAGAAATAGCGTAATGAGAGGATACCAAAGCTTTTATAAGAGGATTTCTTCTGAAAATAGCTGGTAAAATGAAAAATAAGGAAAAATACAGATTGATGACGTGTGTGGGGAGGTGAAAATCACAGCTTCATGTGGAAGAGTTCAATCACTAAGAAAAAATCTGTCTGTAGCTCTGTGTTTTCTGAGTTGGAAGAGTAAAGTATCAGCATAGCTCTCTGATCTTAAATTCGCTTGACTATAACTCATTTGGAAAAATCGAACACTTCAGTATGAATGTTTAGAAACTTCTGTCTGGAAAGGCATGGTTCTGTTAGAACACTTCAAAATCCACTTGCTGTAAGTAATCAGGATACTGTTATTTTTGAGCTTTATTAGTGTATGCCTAGTGTCCTTTTTGAGAGTATTATTCAGACTGTTCCATCTGTGGCAGTGAATTTACCTCGAGGTAATTAGGGACTCCTACAGCGAAGACAGTTGAACATAGCTTTTGTGAAAGTTTTACATGAAATAAGTGTGAACAGTTGCTTGTATTCTGTAAAGATGAATGCTGCCACATCTTTTTTTTTTTTTACAGTGGAAGGTAGGGAAAAACTTCTTTTGCTACTGTTTTAGTGGAATTATATAACATGATGATGAGAAAACAGCTTACTGAATTGGACTGTGAACCCAGATGGCCTCTAATCTTGTGGAGATGAACTCATTATGCTTGGTGGCATAGGTCAGCATAGAGTGCCAGTTGAAATGCTGGGTCTTTCACATCTACAAGGCTGAACAGTTATCTGTAACTGAAGTAAGTTCTTGCAAAACATTGCTGTTTTCTAAAATAAATTGATGACTATGCATTTGTTTTGAATGCTTGTCCAATTTACTTTGAGTTGGCAAAAGAGTTTCCCTTTTAATTTTTCATAGGATGCTTCTGCTTCTAATTGGAAACAAAGAAAATGTGAAAGGCGTAGTGTCCTTATTTTGTAAGTAAATCTGACAGTTCACCTGAGTGAAAGTTACGCAAAAGGTGCGGTTTTACGCTTGGCCTGTCTAGGTTTCGCTCCTCCTGATGATATGGCTTTTATTTGCCTTTCTTGAACCTACAAATCATTCTTATATAATCATAAGGTTAGCTAGATCAGAGAGCTTGGCCAGCTGAGAACTCACATGTTTTTTTTAACGTTGGTTTTATTTGTTGGTTAGCTAGTTTATAGATGGTACCCTGTGAATGCATGGTGTAGTGGACACTTCTGTTGAGATGAGGAGGGGAGTATGGATAAATGTGCAGGGACAGTGGGGCACCGATCTGCCAGTTCCCAAAGTAGCAGGCTTCTAATTATACCTGTGTTATGATTCTGATTGCGAGATGCAGAAGCTGAATCACTCCGAATTGTGTTTGCGTGACTTGGGTCCAGGCATAATGAGCATACCTTGTAGATCCTGTTTCCTTAATGGTATAGTAATAGACTGTGTTTGCATAAACATACTGCTTTGTGCAAGTGCTGAGAGGGCTGTACTGTATGATTTTTCTTGGAATAATATATCTAAGACAGGTGTAAGGTGTACTAATACAGTTCTTAAACTTAGTTCAGGATTTATTGCCTCCCCCCAAACCTCCCCTGGAACTGATTATTAAAAAAATAATTTATTTCGATACTTCTTAATCTTGAGTCTGGAGCTTTAGGTGACTTTTTCACCTGTACTGCATGAAAATTAATAGTAGGCAGGTTGCAGTAAAATGTTTAGAAAGAAGTTGTCCCCTTTAATTCTTCCCTGCCCAGATAAAGATGAAGCTGGGATCATGTCCTAACATAGCAGTTAAAACTAGCTGTAAAAAGTAATTCTCTGCAGGACTCTTTTTGTTCCACATTCTATACTTTATAGCTGTTACAAAGGAAAGGTTTGGAGCTTTGTGCAGTGAAACTGTGCCAGAAGCACTTAGGCTGCAGGGGTTTTTATTGCAGCCTGAGAGTATATACAGTTATGTATTCTTCACCTTTTTGAACAGGTTAATTTTTCTGCTATAAAGAAATACTTTATTTCTGATCTTTCAGCTTTAGCAACTTTTCCATTACTAAAGTCAAAACTAGAAGTGAAAACTGTTAACATATACAGATTGTTTTATACTGCACAGAATGACACTATTAGAGAACAGCAAAGCTCTAGGAAACAGAAATTATCTTGTTTGGTTTTGCTAGAAACTATGATGTAAGTGGCACAGCATTCACTGCTTAAAGAGCTTAACCTGTAGCGAAGAAGGTAAAAGTCCTTTTATTGATGTTTATTTTCTGTGTATTGTGTCATGTATCCCCTTCAGAGCCCTGTTTTCAACATCTTGGTATTGAAATAAATGCAGAACTTTAGGTCTCCAGACTCGCTCTGTTGTATAGGCATGGACCTGAAAGTGCAGGCTTTAGGATTCCCAAAGCAGTCTTTCCAAGCACTGTGTAATGTGTTTTACAGTGAGGAAATTTGAGAGCCTAAAAAAAAAAAATCGAAACAATTCTAAGAGCAGAGATTTCAAAAACAAAATCCTCAACCAAACCAATCCACAACTACTCATTTAATTTTTAATGCCAGTATCTATGTTGTTCTCACTGTTACATTTTTAGCAAACAGGAGGTCTGTTTTCTAAAATAGCCTTGTGTTTGCATTTTGTTATTAATATGTAATGGTTAGATTATGAATCTTTCAAACGTTCTACACAAACTGGTTTTAATACAGCACATTTTTTTTCAGCTCTTTTAGATTCTTTTTACTGATTGCTTGTCATGGCAACAGGAGGTAGTCCCTTTGAAGAAGGCATGAATGATCAGGACTTGCCTAGCTGGAGCAATGAGAGCCTTGATGACCGCCTGAACAACACGGTATAATTAATCTTTCAGTTGCCATTTTATGCTGTACAGTAAAATTCCCAGGTAGATACTGGTAGTGGCAGGTAACAAAGCAAAACCCAAAGCCTTGTCAGGAGAGCTTTACAGGTAGCAAAACCTGTAAAACTAAGGTAGATGTAAGCAAGCGGTGAGTGCAGTTCAAAGGTTATGTGAAGTGTTTTGAATAAATAAAGTAGCTAGACACAAAAGTATTGTAGGTGTCTTGAAAGTGAAAACTCTAAAAGGTGTATAAACTGTTGAAGAGTCTTCAACAAAGAAGAAAAATAGAATTTTAGCTTCATTTGAAGTTAATTTAATACATTCTAGGATGAAATGGGTTTAAAATTTCCTGTCAAGCTATTTCTAATGTATGCAGTGGAGAAAATCATTTGTAGCATGGCATTTGCTTTAGAAAACTTAGTGCATGTTTTTTATTGCTTTTTATTTTAACTTCTAAAATGGAAGTCAGCTCTCTTTCGCTGAATTAAAATGTTTACTTTTTAATCAATCTGGATAACAAATAGGACTTATTTTGTTTTTATTCCCTCTGCTTCCCCTTAAGGACTGGGGAAGTCAACAAAAGAAAGCAAACAGATCTTCAGAAAAAAACAAGAAAAAGCTTGGTGGGGAAGCTGAAACGAGGCTTACTAATGATATATCTCCAGAATCGACACCTGGAATGGGACGACGGAAAACCAGAACTCCTCATAGTTTTCCTCATGCTCGATACGTGACCCAGATGTCTGTTCCAGAGCAGGCTGAGCTGGAAAGGCTTAAACAGAGAATAAACTTCAGTGATCTGGATCAGGTTTGTGTGAATAGAATACTAGCTGCCACTATAAATGTGACTGCAAAATTTATTCAGCTATCTCTTAATAATTTGACAGATGAATAAAGAAAGCTTTCATAAGGGATTGAGGTAAGAAAAGATTCATAGTCACCATGGTAACCAAATCAAAATTCTGATTTTGAACTTGAGAAAAGTACGGAAAGTTTAAGACCATCCTTTCCTGTGCTTGAGGGTATGCTAGCTGCCTTCACTTTCTTCCACTCAATTATTAACAAATTCCTGTGTCCTCAAGTTGGTATTTCTTACTCATCATAATTGTTTGCCATTCAGAAGTACTTGTTACCTTGTTTTGAAAGTCTGTTCTTAAAGTGCCCGTTTGTGATTCTCAACTTTGTTATTCTTGTGGACTGAGCAAAAGAGTGGTATTAAAAACTGCTCCTCAGGGTAGTGTAGTGGAATGTATGGCATGAATTCTTGAGCCATAAGTATTTTGGGAATAAGGTACATTCATCCTTCCCTTGTCCAAAATGATGAGAACTATAAGGGGTTAATTTTTTGAAAAGGCGTAAGTTTGTGCTAACAGTTTCAGAATAGAGGCTTGTTCATTTTTGTCAAAGTTTGTTGTTAACTTGTTTGGGTTGTGAAGGTTCTTTTGAAATGTGATTCATTGCCTTAGCTTAGAATATGAAAGCTGGGTATGACTTCCTCCCCAAATGTATGTTACAGCAGCAAGTTACGATTCAGAAGTTTGTAAAGAAGAGTTGAAGTTATGAGGCATCATATTCTTCAAGTGAATATATTGCTGTTTCATTACTGTTTTTCTCTCAAATGTACCTGGTGAAGTAGGATGCCTTTTGCTGTAGTAAAGGTGGAGGCTGCAGCAAGGATGAGGAACTAAACTCTGAGGAAATTTAGAACCGTTTTGCTTCTCAGCTGCTTTGGGAGGGTGGGCTTGCTTTCTGAAGGCTATGTGGCAAAAATCGCTGGCACTGTCTCTAGCTAGTTTTTGGCTAATCTGTGACTAATAAGGTAACTTTAAAATCATTTATAATACAGCAGAACTGGTAATCCAAGCAGTAAAACTAATCAGTGTTCAGAATATATTGGAGGGAAAATTAAAGAATTAAAACAATTGTTCTTTTTGTTTGTTTGTTTGTTTATAGAGAAGCATTGGAAGTGATTCTCAAGGCAGGGCAACGGCTGCTAACAACAAACGTCAGCTTAATGAAAATAAAAAGCCATTCAACTTCCTGTCACTGCAGATAAACACTAACAAAAGCAAAGATCCTGCCTCAGGTTCCCAAAAAAAGGAAAGTGGGGTATCAGTGCAATGTAAAGAGTTGTTTGGAGCTGCTCTGAGCAAGGATTTCTTGCAAAATTGTCAAGCTTCTGCTCAAGAAGATGGAAGGGGAGAAACAGCTATGGATAGTAGCCAGGTATTTACTTAGCCTAGAATGTCTACAGAATATTGACTCTTAGAAAGGTTTTAATCCCCTTGTTACTTTCCAGTCATTTTTCTAAATTTCTGAAAAGTGTAACTTCATTGAAAATACTTACCTTATTCTAAAAGACAACTTGAGGAAAATGTGAAACCACTTAATCATGTATTGTTCTTTAGATATCTCTTTGTTGGTAACGGAAGCAGTATTAAGTTTCATTTTAGAGATTGGTTCTCTTTTATACAGTTCCAGAAAATACTCTCACAGTTTAATATTTTCCAGCATTAATGTGCTCAGTTCTGGTTTAGCTTATATTGACAAGAAGCCCCGTGCTTCAGCCTTGCAGCTTCATGCGTGCAGAAATCTACTCGTATGAAAGCTGTTGTCTTTTAACCGCTTGGCAGAAGAGTGCTTATAGGATTCTGTGTCACTCCTGTAATTACTACTTTGCTGTTGCTATCCCCATGTTTTGTGCATTAACTGTGTTAAGGCTGTAGCTGAATGCATTCAGTAACTTCAGTGTCTTTACAGATTGTGAGCAGACTAGTTCAAATTCGCGACTATATTGCTAAGGCCAGCTCCATGCGGGATGATCTTGTAGAGAAAAATGAAAGATCGGCCAATGTTGAGCGTTTATCACACCTTATAAATCACCTTAAAGAGCAGGAGAAATCCTATCTGAAATTTTTGCAAAAGATGCTTGTAAGTTTGAGAATGTAGTATATTTGTTTCTGCACTGTAAGCTTTTGAGGAATTGACCATTGATGTTTTGATGGTGCTACTGGGGTGTTGGTTTTGATATGTAGTACCTTCCCTAATTCGTTGTTACTGCCCCCTTACATAGCTTTTGATTTATGCCAATGAAATATTTCAGGCTAGAGAAAATGAGGAGGATGATGTTCGGACTATAGATTCAGCTGTGGGATCTGATTCTGTAGGTGAGAGCACATCGCTAAACATTGATGTGCAATCTGAGGCTTCAGATGCCACGGTAAGCTGCCTTTTAGTAATTAAGGTGCTAGAAATGAAGACTTTTGTTTTGGTTTTGTCATGATTGCTATTATAGTGTCATAATCTGCAGTTCAATTAAAAAATACTTGATACCCAAGCACTCTCTTCAGAAGGTGTTCATGCATGTGTAGCTATTTTAATTTTTATTTAATATGGGGGAAAAATTAATTATTTTGTCACAACAACACTATATCTTAATTACTAAAAAAGAAAAAAATCCTTAGTCTTTCTTTGAAGTAGAATGAAGCGTGAAACGTGTACATTGGCAGACCATGCACTGGATTGATGTAGGAAGGACGTTTCTATGTACAATAATTGATCTATGAGTTTGTTTCTGTTAGTGGGGAAAACTTGCTGGGGTTGGGTGAGGAGAGGGTTAGAAATGAGTCATTAGTGGGCCATTGCCCAGGCATGTTTATCAGGATATGATAGAAGTATTGCTCTAATGAAGCAATTTCACTCCTTTTTTTTTTTTTTTTTTTTCTTTTGGAGAGATGAGCACCTTCTAGGAAATGTGTTCTGAACTTACTTCTGAGATACACAATCTTCCCTTCTATTTATAAAAGCTTTTATATTAATGTGGTATGCAATTCTTGTAGTAGATACAACAGCACTTTAATAACAACTTTTTACATCTTCCAATCCTACTATACTGGGGAAAAGTACAAGAGAGCTGATGCTATTTTGTCCCATTAGTACATTGAATGTTCTACAGATAAAGAGAATTTACGTGCTTGGAAGTATAACAGCAGTTAAAATGTTAAGAACTTTTTGTAGTTATTTTTAGCTTTGTAGGAACTCTTTTCTATCCCTTAAAATAAATAAGTTGATAGATTTTTAAAATGTACTTTTAGCTTAAAAAAAACCAAACTGAAAAATGCAAAGACCAGTGACCAGTAGAGTTTTTAAGTAGCATGCATGTAAATTTGCATTTTTCTTCATCTTTGCAAAATGGGTTTTAGTTTTATGTTTGGTTTCTCATTTTGCATTTAATTTCTCTGTAGGTGGAGCTTGAATATATTACATACAGATTAAGCATTTCTAGACATAAAAGGCTGATTGCTATATGAAGCCTGATTGTTACAGAAATTCTAAGAATGAATAAAAATGTCTTTGCGCTTTAGTAGATTTTATTTGATATGAGTTATCGTTATTTGACAAGATACAAGTGGGTATATTTGTAACTTAAAAATGCATGCTAAGTTGGAGCACCTTTTCAAAATCTAACCTACTTAACTATTTAATAAAGGAGGTATCTTTTAGTTTGAGCGTTCGGCCCTGCATTGAGGACAAACTAGGGAATTCAGCTTCACAAGAACAGGTTACAGACATTGATGTTACAGCAGGCCCTAAAGGGAAAAGTGACAGAGCTGCTCTGAATGACAGGGAAATATGGCCTTGTAGGATTAATAGCCAAGAACATGGATTGCCTTCAAAGGTACACTTCAAAATATTATTTTAGCCTCACTAGGGTTTATACATGCTGTTCTTCTTGGTTTTGTTTATTTTCCCCCCTCCTCTTACCTATTTCAGATGTATTTGTTACCTAGTGAGTGTTCCCATTGGCCTGCTTACCTGTGTCCAGCTGTCTCTTTGTTGAATTAATTTCTTTGCCTAGAGTTTTAGTTTTTACTTAAGTAAAGATGTTTGGCAACTTTCTTTTCTGAAGCATCCACACTGACAGAGAAAGCACTACATACATACAGCAGGTGTTCTGATTTTCTGTAAAAGATCCTTCCAGTTTTGGTGTTCTCTTTCTGGGAAAACATATTGTAAATGTGACTTTGAGACAATTGTCATGTTTACACCAGTAGTCTGCCAAAGCAAATTTAAGCCAATACCATATATACCATATGCAGAAAATCAATTATAGAAGAGTAGCCTTAATTTATTCCACAAATGTTCTTGTATAGCTGTTTATATAAATATATAGGATGGAAGGAGGAAGACTTGGAATCTAAAACTTAAGATTGCTATCTGTTACCAGCTTTCCTATGCTTTGTCTCCGATTAAAAAAAAAAAGTCTTAAGTTAATTTTTTTTTTATTTATTTTATTTCTTAAAATAGAAGGCGCGCATGTTTTGTCATCCTTAGTCTAAATGTAGAGCTAAGCTTGATCCTGCCTCTCTGTTCTGCTCTTGTGAGACCTCACTTGGAGTATTGTGTGCAGTTCTGGTGTTCCCAACATGAAAAGGACATGGAGCTGATGGAGCAAGTCCAGAGGAGGGCCATGAGGATGATCAGGGGGCTGGAGCAGCTCACATATGAAAACAGGCTGAGAAAGTTGGGGCTGTTAGTCTGGGGAAGAGAAGGCTGCATGGAGACCTCATAGTAGCCTTCCAGTATCTGAAAGGGGCCTATAAGGATGCTGGGGAGGGACTCTTCATTAGAGATGGTAGTGACAGGACAAGGGGTAACAAGTTAAAACTTAACCAGGGGAAGTTTAGATTGGATATAAAGAAGTTCTTTACTGTAAGGATGGTGAGGCACTGGAATGGGTTGCCTATGGAAGCTGTGAATGCTCCATCCCTGGTGGTGTTCAAGGCCAGGTTGGACAGAGCCTTGGGTGACATGGTTTAGTGTGAGGTGTCCCTGCCCATGGCAGGGTGGTTGGAACTAGATGATCTTAAGGTCCTTTCCAACCCTAAGTGTTCTATGATTCTATGAATAAAAGTTTTGAGGTAAATCTCCAGCTTTTAATTAAGATAGAATGAAGAAAGTAACTTAGTTTTCATGTATTTTTAACTGCTCAGCATGCTTTCATTCATTCAGATCATATTTCCATGTGTTTGAAAATATGGCATAAAAGATTCTGTGCCACAACAGAAACAAAACCTGTGTTTTTGTTTTGAAATTGGTTTACGTAAATATGGCCTATTGTAGAATCTATGGTGTAAATGCAGCATACAAAACTAAGTGTTACACATTGAAGAAGAGTAACTGCCCACCCAAAATGTTTTGGTGAAAAGTTAGAGATTTTGGGCCAGCAAACCAACTAGATCCTGTGTTATAGGTAACTCCATGATACTATGCCTTGTCATTCTTATCCTTACCAGTCTTATAGCTTAATGCCCTCTTTAATAATTCAAAAGTCAGAAGGATACTTGAGTTAGTCTTTGGGACATATTATGGCAGCTGACTGAATTTGTAAGGAAAACCCTAGGAGTGATTAGTGTGTGTTGGTGATACAGGCTTCTCCCTCTTCGATGTCTAAGATTTTAAGTCTGAAAAGGACTACTGGAAAGGTGGAGCTGTTTCATTTTCACCATTTTACATGACCCAGCCTGTTTGATTCTGTTAAAGTTCTGCTTATTTTGGCAGTTCTGTCACTGATACTCAACAAAGAAATTGTCATGGTTATGGTAATGTTCTTCCATATCTTGCAGGCCAGAGATCCTCAGCAGGAAGCTAAAGAAGAGTTGGAAAACTTGAAGAAGCAGCATGATTTATTGAAAAGGATGCTGCAACAGCAAGAGCAATTGAAGGCTCTTCAAGGAAGACAGGCAGCTCTTCTTGCTTTGCAGCATAAAGCAGAGCAAGCAATTGCTGTCATGGATGATTCTGGTATGTGGAATGATGGAGTTTTTGATAGCATGTTAGCATGCTGTGATTGAATTATTAAAGCTGGAATTATGGATTACACATTAATAAGTCCTTTCTAATGCACTTACCACAAAATTTACTGCAAGTCTTCTATTTCTGAAAAGAGTTGGCAATGTAACATTGTTATGTGTCAGTTAAAAACCACACAGCCAATTTCTGTGGTTTGCTTTTGTAAAATCCTAAAAGTGCAGGGTTTTCCTCTAAGAACTGGTCTATCACATCAGATTAGAAGTCTCATCTCCATCAGTCTACTAGGCCTTTGAAGGAAAGAAGGGGTGAGGGGAGGGAGGAAGAGGCAATGGAATACAATGTGTTCTCTCCCTCCTTATGGTTATAGGGTGTTGGTAGTTTCAGGTTTTGTTTACCTTTTCATGCTTTTTTTGTTGCTGGTTGCCTGGCAGTTGACCTTGGTAAATTAATTGTGTGTCTAATAAAAGAAAGGAGGAAGTTGTTACAGCCGTTTCATAAGTAAATATAAAACCAAAACTCTGAAATTCTGTGGCATGTAAATGATGGTCATGGTTCTGATACTAGAGCAGCACCATTATGTTATAACCTTCACTTTGAAAGCCGCCTTCTGATTCATTTTCATGTGTTCTGAACTTTTAAAAAAGTATCTTTAGGACAGAGACTTCTTTTGATACCTACTTCAAGGCTGTCAGCAGAGTTGTTTTCTCAAGAGTTCAGTCTTAAAAGGTAGACAGTTGTCCTTGATTTGTGCACATATGAATTGTCTTTTTCTTTTTGTTGGAAACTTGTCCTGCTCCCACCTCCCCTTAAATCCTGTTCAGTTTTCTTTGGAAGTGGTCTGCAGTTGTGTGCAGTCACAGAGAATGGCGTTTTTGCACTGAGCGAGTTCTGGTTCCTTCTGTGTTACTGTTTCATGATTCTTCCCCATTAAAGTTGCCGTTAGGCTTCATTAGAGGGTATATGGGATAGAAGTTTCTATTACAGTTAGGTTTTGTATTTAGAATAGCGTAATTTGTAGAAACGTAAGCACTGGTTTCTGCATCTTACAGAAAGCCTCTCTTTAAGGTTCCTAGCTCTCATGAGCTCCTCTTTCTGCTTTTTCTCCTGTCTTCAATTTGATAGAGGATAGAAAAGAAGGTAGAACTTGTTAGGAAAACTCTAGATTTGAGTGTAGGAAAAGAAGCAGAGAAGTTGGTATTTAGAGGGCTTTTAAAAAGCTAGCATGAGAAGCAAATGCTTTTGAAAAGTGTTCCCTTGTTTCTTAAATGGTTTTCAATAATTTCTTTTGTCTTACCTGCTCTGCGGCAATAGATCTGTGATGGAAACTGCTTTATCTTTCCTCAAATATAAAAACCACCATCTTGATGAGGAGTGGGTAGATGAAATGGATAGAAAATAGGATTCCTTATGATATTTTTTTTTTCTTAATTCTATGATGGTGTGTTTGTTTCACATTTCCACTTATGTCAGTCTTACTAACAGTGTCTTACTGCTGTTTGTGTTAGGTGCCAGAACTGTAGGATGGGAAATGTGAAGATTCATACTCAACATAGAGTAAAATATATGTTTCTAAATTTAAAAATAGTAAAATTTCATTGTACAGGTAAAAAAAGTAATGATCTTGGCCTGGGTTCAGCAGTAGCAGTCATTTTTCTCCTTCTTAGTAGCTGGTGCAATGCTGTGTTTTTGACTTTCGACCCGGGAACAGCGCTTATAACACCAATGTTTTTAGTTGCTGCTCAGTAATGTTTACTCAGGACTTTCTGAGCCTCATACTCTGCCAGGGAGGAGGGGAAGCCGGGAGGAAGCAGAGATAGGATACCTGATCCAAACTAGCCAAAGAGGTATTCCATGCCACAGCATGTCATGCCCAGGATGTAAACAGGGAGTTACCTGGAAGGGCTAGATAACTGCGGGGGTCGGGCTGAGGTGTCAGTGTGGTGGCAGGTGGTGAGTGGTTGTATTCTCTTCCCTTGTTATTTCCCTTGTCATTATTATTATTGGTGGTAGCAGTAGTGATTTGTGTTATACCTTAGTTACTGGACTGTTCTTATCTCAACCTGTGGGAGTTGTATTCTTTTGATTCTCCTCCCCATCCCTCCAGGAGCCAAGGGAGGAAGGGGAGTGGGGGGAGTGATTGACTGGGCTGCGTGGCAGGCCTTAAACCACGACAAGCGTCTAACAAGAAAGCCTAGCTAACTCAAGGTAAAATAAACACTGTAAGTACCAGTAAAAAAACTGAATGCAGTACCTTTTTTCCAAGTTCTAGCTCTCTAGTGCTTTAAAAGATTTTTCTAGACTGAACACAATGTAAGGAGGATTAACCACCTGACCTCTGTCAGATAGGTATAAAAACAAGCCTTTTGCTGCTAGAGTGCTCTGTTAGCAATTTGCAGTCTCCCAGGATCACTGGGATACCCAAAAATCAGAAGCCTTTTGCACCATTTTGCAGTGATGATGATGAACTTGGCCTCTAGCAGACTTCCGTTAAATTAAAAACAGATAGATGAAGCAGTAACAAGCCCCTGGTTTTCCTCCATGTCTCTGACAGCTGTCACCATCCCCAAGGCAGGAGGGTCAGATCTGTTCATGAACAGCAAATTTCAGATGATCTTATTGAGTTAAACTGAATTTGAGCTAGGATTTTAAGGTTTTCAAATAATTCCAAGGAGGCAGAGAACACATCTGGAATAATAATATTAGGAAGGAAACTAGCCAGCTGAGAATGGAATTTAAAGAAAATTGAAAACAGCAGGGAACAAAAGCATAGAGCACTGGGTCTTCTGAACATGAACTGTGATAATAATTCTCCCAATTAGAAACTGTTCACAATCAAAAGCATGTTATGTTAAGTTAACTATAAAGTTATAAAAAAAAAAAAAAATCAGAGAATTTGCACCCTGAACTAAAAAGAAGATGGTGAAGCTTATTTAATTAATGATGGATATCATTCAACCTCATCCTATTCTTGAAAAATGACTGAATTTTCAAAGTGTTAGAGAATCAGTAGAATTTATCTTCAGGATCAAGTAACCTAGTTTTTAATTAATTAAAATTATGATTACACTCTCCAGAGGACTCACTGTTAGTGAGGTTATATAAAAAGTGTTTCAACTCTATTGATAATAGAAAAACATGGGGTTTTTTTCCCCAGCTCTGCAGTGTTGCTCATTATATTCATAACAACAATTTCCAGTGGAAATAGATTAAATGCAACTCCCCAGATCCTTGGTCTTCTTCTACAAGAAAAACCTGTTTTATTCCAGACAATTATGGTATGAATAAAAAAGCGATATATTATCCCTTTCTTCATTGTAGTGATTTTGAGAACATCTATCAAAAAAAAACTCTTTCCTAGATTCCACTCCAGGCCTCCAGACATTACTGAGAATGTCTTGTGTCTAAAAAAGTCCTCATCTCTACAAATCCTCATGTTTTTCCCTAAACAGAGATTAGGAAATGTTATGTGTTGGATGAAAACAGGAAGCTGCAGTATCTTGAAACAGTATTTTGAATAAAAAACCAGATAAAAATTACTTTCACATAATAGGCAAGCTATGTTACTGTCCAGGTTCATGATAGCACATGCCAGCAATGGTGTATCACTGCCATTGCAGTACTCAGTAACATCCATGCCAGGTTATACAACCCAGTCCAAATATGGCAGGTGACAGGGCTTGTAGTTATAGTCAGATGACAAATTCATACCATTCTATTGTATAAAAAAAAGGCAGTTGTTGAGGTTTGTTTCAGCCTACTGTACTTAAGGCAACCAATATAAAAATTTAAAGGTTACAAATAATTTTAGTGTTTGTGTACTTCCCTTATCCTCCCCCCTTCCCCCCCATGAGTTTTCTTCTTTTAAACAAAAGTGGTCAAAGAGTTTTGCCACAGGTAGATAAGATTTTTCAGTTGTTCGATGTTGCTGTATGAAGCCTTCAATATGATGCTCTGTGATATGCAGATTTCTTTCTCATTTGCAAACATAATAGGCTAATGAAAATCAGGGACAGCTAAATCTGAGGCAGAGCTTCAAAAGCAAGATACATTCATTGTGGAGTTGCCAAATTCAGCCGCTGGCTTACTGCTGTATTTCCAAACCCTTTGTGTTGACAGAAAAAGGTTAAAGTTTCTGCACTAAGTTTTCATTCAGCAGTGTTGGACAGTCAAGATTACTTCAAGAAGACAAAGTGTTTCAGTTCAATAATGTAAGTAATTTCTACATAGAGTTTCAAATAACACATTAATACTTTGGTTCACAAAAAAAAAAAGTACCATGTCAGTGAACTAAGGATAAGTATCTACTGTTTTCCTTTGTTACTAGATGTTATGTGTGTCATAGAAAGAAATATATTACAATTCAGATTACTCATTGAAATAAGTTTTACTTTGTGCAAGGCATAAACATAACAAGGGAGAGTACAGACTATTGTTTACCATTCCTTCTCCCTCAAGGTAGACTGACTAAATGAAACCAGCTGCTGGTGCTAACTAGACCTCAGTTTCAAATACACAGACAGTATCAGATTCTCTACTATCACTTTCCTGAATCTATGTTCACAACTGCTACCCTTTGACAACTACAACTGTTGAGTCAGTCTAGAGTTTCAAAAGATGGCAGCTTTCGAAAGCTGCTAATAAAGAAAGAGTTATGCTTTCTTGGCAGTTAAATACCTCAAGGCATGCAGTGACATCTTCAGCATCGACAGAATCAGAGTTCTTCCCACAGTGTCTCCAGAGTGTACATTCCTAAGAGATTATGGGAAATCAGGCAACTTCAGCTGGAGCCTGGAAATGAGTCTTTAGTAGAACAGTAACATTGTCAGAATGGTAGACTCACTCCTGTTCGGATCTTAGGGACAGCACTATTTAGAATTTAGCAGAAACAAGCAAAAACAGGTTTACTTTTTTTTATAAAGCATACTATATCTCTGCAGAAAAGCTTTAGCCAGGGAAGGACCAGACACCTCAAAAGACAAATTAGCTTTCCCACCAAGAAAGTGACTTTACAAAATAAAACAAACACCAAATGCCAAGATGTGTTGAAGAAATATAGGCCCTGAAAAAGCCATTTTACAATGCAGCCTGAGAACCTATGATGCACAAATCCAGCTTGCCTATATAAACATCGTAGGGGATTTGTTTCAGTTGCTTTTTGTTTGTTTTCAAACTTTCATTGCTCTAAGCTGAGTATGAGAGTGCGAAATACGTGGTAATGAAGAAAAGGATAGTCCACACTCTAAATGAAGCAAGGCAAAAGAATTTATGCTTTTACCTGTGCCTGTTCTCAGGCTTGGCAAGCTACATACTTGGCCCAAAACTTCCTTCTAAACCTAACACCTGCCATGCTTGCTTTGGTTAACCTGCAGCTGACCCTACTTCCTCTACTTACATGTCTCACAACAGAAAATGCTGTTGATACAAATGAGTGACAGCAGTCATGAAGCCCAGACCATGCGATTTCTAATCCCTGAAAATGAGGATCTGTCTAAATTTGCGGTACTGAATTTGTCTTGAGAAAAAAAGGACAAGGTAGCATGCTTGTGCAGTTGTGTTGTTTAACTGCCTGAAAATCAGTGGTTAGTTTCCCCTGGACTGTAAGCATATCATCCAGGTCACGAGCATCAAGATTCCAATTTGGTTTTGACAACATACCCAGATACTTATGTTACTAGAATCAAACTGTTTAGCTTTTCCAAAGGAATACTACAGTTCTGTATAGCAGAATGAAATTCTTGAAATTTGCTGTAATACCTGGGATGTGCCTACAGAATTTAACAGTTCCTCCTCAGGTCTCCCAGCACTGGAGGTTAGGTATGTACACAAGAGTTGAAAATGAAAGTAGGCAATATAAGTTCTGTGGTGGCTGATGATCATGTGCATGTGAATGAAAGATAACTATAAATATTGCTTACACCAACATCTGACATAGCTAGTGTTCCCAAAGTTATTACAGGATTCCAGGGGGTTAAGTTATCAAACTGCAACAGCCTCATCAATACCAGTACACCCTTTGCTCCTCTGGTTAATGAAAACAGTGGTCATGCTGAACATAGGCATATGAGCTTTTATTATATTGAATTGCTGCCTTGAATTTAAATAGAGTTTGGTGTTTGGTTGTTTTTTTTTTTTTTTGTTTCGGTTGGTTGGTTTCGAGGAGGTGCTTTTCAGTTTGTTTTTAAATTAAAGTCTCATAAGTTATTCAGTGGATTGTTACCACAACAAAGCAAACCAAAGGGTCATGGCCTACTTCGTGTTTCATAGTATACAAATACAAAGTCATTAAGAAGCCCTTCTAAGCAGAATGCCATAATAGTTCTCCATGCCTGTCTGTATTCACATCACACTGCCTTCAAATTTTCCTCTAAGAAGAAACACTTGTGTATCCCCCAGGCACAACCAAAAAGGCTTTTGAGACAGCTCTCCATCCATCTAACCAGTCAAGTCTAAAGCAGGATGTATCTAAACTCTTTTTTCCCTGAATCACACAAAATTGCCCAGCATTACCATACTGAGTAAAACTGTTACCTACTGAGAAAAGAAGTGAAGCAAACAGTTTTAAACTAAGATATATGACCTCACCAGATGAGGAAAACAATGACCATTTCTACTTAAAGGGTCTCTGCATGGCACAAGTAGACCTTCAGACACATACCTCAACTTTCCAGCGAAAAATAAATTGTATACTCCAGAGTCATCATGGGGTCTGTCCTCCACCTTACCTAGAGTACCTTCTTTTCCCTAATATCATTAATTCCCAATTGTTGTCAGTTGTCTGTCTTAGGGATCCAAATCTAGCTGCAATATAGCCCAGCTGCATGAACTCAGATTGGTAAACTGTGAGAAAAGTTTAAAGCAGGGTCACATAGGATATAAAAGATAAAGTTATGGGTTTAAACTGTTGAGATTGTTGGTCATAAGTACGTAAAAGATTCAAAAGAAACACTAACATGGAAATATGAAATCTCATAGGAAAAACAATCACATTTGGCATCTTCAGTGGATTCAATGAAAGATGGCAACACATCATTAAGGGATCCACTACAGACTGCATAGTTTTACTTTGCCTTTTACAAAGCTATGTCAAACATTACAAAATACTTCACTTACTATCCTAAGCTTGTCTTATATGCCTGGATACGATGCAAAGAGGATATTTCATGGTTTTGCTTTAAATCAAGCAGACTATTGGTATATCTGGAAAAGAGGCAAACATGGTGTAGTTCAGCTGTAGTAATTCAGCCGTAGTGCAGGCTACAATAAGAAATCAGGATCTTCCTCAGTAACTGAAGTTTAGCTTAGAACTGCAGTGTGATGGCTTCCCATCATGCTTTGAGATACACATTCAACTGTGGCACAGCAGCTCAGATAACTGAGGTAGATTTCTGGGAGAAAGGAGGGATTGCCAATGAATGGCTTAACGGCACAACTTGGCAGGAGGAAAGCATGATCATCAAAGGAAAGAGGTGGCTGATATCATTAGGCTTTATACCAAATGCAAAGAGGATTCTTGGTAGTCCAAGCCATAGGGAGAAATATGGGACACAGGGGCTTCTTGCAGTGCCACAGAGCATGTGGCATCACAGGCAGTAAAGATGTTGCAATCGTCTGCCAATTGCCTTGGGCACGCATGAAAAGCCTCTCCTGTTGAAGAACCAGGGCTGCCCACAGGAGCCAGGTTGCTGTGTTAGACTCATGAACCAGCCAGTGACACTCCTCTTTACCTTAGCTCTTAAACTTTGATTTCCATATATGTGTACTACTGCATCAAACACCCCTAAATGCTGAAACGCATATGCTCTAAGACTCACCTGGTACAAACATCTGGGTGGAATACATGCGTCATTCATTATTAGTACTTAGTCTTATAACCAGTAACTATTTGCAGGTGAAAATTTGTGACTGGATATATACCATACAAACTGTTACAATATAATGACAATGGATGGACATTTAAGAAAAGAAACAACAGAAGCTGTTACTTGGAATACAGTGCATGCAGTGTTGCATTTAAGTATGTAAGTTTAAAGCCTACCATCATCTATCAGCATTTAAATGCAGTTTACCAATAGTAGGAAGACAAATGCCCACTAAATGTGTCCATTAGTCATATGTAAACCACAATATCATGATCCATCCTCCAGCAGGCAAAGTAATTGGACTTAAAAATCCTCTGTGCTGACCCTGTGGGACTCATTAGAAAGAGGCTTTGAAGATGGGTAGGCAGGGGCGGGTAAGATCATTGTTGTTTCTTTTCTCTTGTGGTGCACTGCTCAGAATAACTTGTTGTTTCTACTCCAATAGAAAACCTGATTTCTGTTATCACCCACATGCTGCCTCCTGCATCCATATGTCCCACTAAGAGTTCCAGCAAACTTATTTGTAAAGTAAATACTTTACAGTTAAGACTATTTTAGTCAGATTTAGGACTCAACAAGAACATTCAATGTCTATTGCTTCCAAGTATCCTACTCTTCAAAAGCCATGTGAGTTAATATGAAGCTGTACAAAGTTTATTTCTTCCAGCTGCATTACTTGGCTAACAAATCCAGCTATAAGCTCCCATATTTTAGAAGACAGATTATCTAATAATTAGTATATTGTTAGCAAATTCATTCTTTTGATAATCAGTGCTGGAAATCATGTTAGGAATGAGGGCAGGAAGAAAATAGCAGGATACAGTTTGAAAATAAAAGTTAATTTCCCTTGTATCTGCCATGCCTGTGAAAGCAATTAGGGATCTTCAGCAGGAGAATTTGAACTATAAAAAAAAAGTTGTTCTACACAGATGAAAGAGATGGCAGTTTATAATGCTGTGGGCTAATGCCTGACACCACCTTCTTCAGTTTGCCATGAAGAATATAGCCATGTGCAGTGTTAAGTTAGTGGTTGTATTTCTACCAGTAGTTTTTCACATATCAACAAAAAAAAACATATTAGTGAAGTAGCAGAAATAGCTAGATGCATTAACAGTTGCCTAAAGTATTTGATTTAACAAGTTTAGGCCTGGAAAAAGAATTAAGTTAACACATACTGCGATAAAAAAGCTAAACATGTCAAGATATGTAATAATGAGATATAGAAACAAGCAGAGTTTGCATTTCAGAGGATCTCTACTTTTGCAAAAAGAAATCACTGACACAATATGATATTATCAGGGCTGAATGGCAAGGACACAACTAACAAACACTCTCAGTCGCTATGCTGAAAAGTGTAAGAACAAGTAGCTGAAATTCTGCTATGACAAGCCTAAACACACTTCAGGTGCGAGAGCTTTTTAGTGACGATAACCTCTTTTAAAAGCCAATTTTTCTAAATCGCCTCCCCACCTGTAGATGAATATCATTCAAATGTTTGAAAAAATGTGCTTGACACATTATTTAATGCTGAGCGTAAAATAACAAAAGGAAGTCCAAATTGCATTTTGGGAGCCAAGTAAAAACTAAACGGGGAGCACAGAATAAATTTTGCAATGTCATTTCAGCCATGATACAGGAATAAATACATCTGAATAGTCCATTGAAATCATTTTAGTTTAAATCTTTAATGGTACAAAAAAAAATTCATACAAGCCCCACTTATCAGAAATATATTCAGAAGTTAGATATGATTTTTCAAGTGGGGAAAAAATGAAAAATATGCTTGAATGCTAGAGAGTGAATAAAACTATAAAACCATTTCCTTAAATACACAGACTTCAGTGTTTGTTGAACTTTTGTGTTCTTTAAAGT
Organism: Psittacus erithacus; assembly: GCA_009867235.2. Lineage (NCBI taxonomy): Eukaryota > Metazoa > Chordata > Aves > Psittaciformes > Psittacidae > Psittacus > Psittacus erithacus. The sequence continues at coordinate 29,457 of WYDI02117794.1, read as the reverse complement.
ATTTTATCAGGTTTAAATATATTTATATTGTTCATTTCAAACATAATTTTAGTGCTCTGAAGTATTGAGGTGATTCCATAGAATTTCACTATCTAATGATACTTATGATAATATTTATTTAAAGGTACCAAATATTCTCTGTGAAGTTTCTGAATTAAGTAATTTAAACAGCTTGAAACCCATATGATACTTAGTTTACTTTAGAAGAAATGCTGAAATTCCACTCTTTTTCTTTTCAGAATGTAATTTCCTTTCAATACCTGCATGCTGTTTAAGCTACAGGAGAGGTTCCTGTGGTCCTGTTGTCACAAATGTTCCTCACATACAAAACACTGATGACACTATTCAAGTTTTATTCACATTACCAGTTAAAATGTACTATGAATTTGTACCTGGTATGAACAATTTGCAGTAAGAGGTCTGGAATCTGGTAAATGGAAAGCTTTCAGAAGTGATTTTATAAGGAGCAACTGAAACCAATTTCAGGACCTACATCCGCAGCCTGTATTATCACCTAATCATGTTTTAATCCTAAATTCCTTAGATGCTTCTTACTTCCAGCAGGAAAACGCACACTCACGCACGCACACTATTTGTAATTAATTGGAGGTTCTTCTGGTTTTCTCTTGCTGTTATTTCCTATTACTATGTTACAGTTCCATATTGCTATTATCCTAAAATGGGTGTAGTGTGTGTTTAGTTCAGAAAAGTCAGTACAAATTTAAAATTAGAGTAGGTAGGTGTAATACGGACCAGGACTATTACCTCTGGTTTTCTTCCAAACTAGATTTCTCCCCTAGGTTCTATTGCCCTAAGTTCTACTTACAAGCAGAAAACCTAAATAATAATAATAATCACATTTCGTCGTTTGGGAACAGCACAAACTGATTTTAAGAAAAAAAACCTAATATATAACACACTAAATTTATGACAAATATGGGAATGGTTTCCAAAGGGAGTGTGCTACTGCCTCATGAGATTTTCCATTTTCTCTCATTTGTCTAGTCTCTCTGACCTGAATATTGATTTTTAGTCTGCCATATTTCATCAACCCTTCTTGTTGTTCTTGTCCCACATAAAAAAGCAGAAGACTTAGAATTCTACGTGACAGTCATAGAGATTATAGAGATGTGTCCTTGAGAATAATTTGCTTGCTTCACGTTCATAACCACAGATTAAGTAAAATGAGCCTTGACATCAGTCAGACATCAACAACTCATAGAAGAATAATTCCTGAGATGGTGAGTCATGATTTCATCAAAAATGGATCTGACCGACAGGTCTGGCTGTAGTGCCTCCCTTCAGCAGAGATCAGAACATTGCTATAGGGCTGTCTGCCACGGTGTGGACACAAAGTGCCCCAGGTGGGAGAGTTACCTGCTGGACAGGACCGCTGCCCAGGATTCAGAGCTCTTTTTCTGCTCACTATGCGAGCTAGTTTATGCGGTTGGAAATGCGGTAACTTCTGCAATAATTGCTGGGGCAGCTATGAACTAAACAGCCAGAAAACCCAGTTTGTTAGTATCGGTCTCCTTTGTTTAACTAAGATCTTTGTTTTCTGGACTGATAAATACAACAAAAAAAGTAAGTTTGAAATATTTTAGTTTTATTAACTAATGCTTATAAACTGAGGATGTGATAAGTTTCAACTCTTCATGAGTATGAGCCACACCTTGATTTTCTATGTATATGTAATCACTTTATTTGTTAAATAGTATATTGGGGTTTTTGACTGTCAGCTATAATTTGTATAATTTGCATCAAGTAGCTAGGTATTTTACCATATTTTCACACATGCTTATACTTCACCTGTTAGCTTGTTTAGTTAGGGATGAATTTTCCATCTTTTGCACATTATTAATCTATAATATTAATTTTTTTCATTTTCCTTTGTCTCTGGTAAACAATTTAGTTTGTTGATCAGTCTGCCATTACTTCAATTGCACAGACATATAAACACCCCTTGCAAAAGATAAACAATATGCTAAAGAGAAAAGTAAATTGAATGAAAGAAAATATGCATACCGTTCTCTCTCTGTTAGAATATGAAGAACACTTTGGGAAGACAGAAAGAGAGGAGTTTGCATTATCCACTAGTATCAGTCACTACTGAGTCTAAGTTCCTGCAGGAGGATGTAGACAGATACTTCTGTCAGGCAGATTGCCTTTCTTGGAACAAGTTTTGGGAAACAACTGTTAGATTAAACCTTTTGTGTGGCAATGGTGAATATGGTCTGAAATGAAAAGTTGAGCAGCTCAGAACCTATTTGAATACATTAGTCTTGGCAAACATGGATAAAATGATGGCATTCAAATATATAGGAGTTAACATTAGATTCTAGGCTGCTTTAGGACTATGACTGCAAAGTAGATAGTCCAGTGACTGCAGAGTGATGTTTTGCTGGATTGTTTATCTGGAGCTGGATTTTGTTCATAAACAGAATCACAGGAAATATAGAATTGATGACCAAGATTTCAATGGCACAGTCTAACAACTGATATTTCTGTGCACCATCCCTTCTAAATAAATTAAACATTCATTACTAGTTATTTAGAAAGCTATTATATAATACATTCAAGTTCTTTCTTTAGATTTTAAAATGAATATATATTTAAGTTTGAAGAGCACTAAATGCACATTTGGTGATTGCATTCTTCTGAGATCACTGATGTGTATTGATCATTAAAATCCTTGGAGAATGCAAGAAGAATAAATGGAAAACTTTGTAAATGTAAAAAGGCTTAAAATTCATTTGTATACATTCTCACTGTATTTAAGTTAAGGTAATTAAGATAACTTTATTTTCTTAATTTTTTCAAGTACATATTGTTAAAAGAGTTTTTTCTGTACATTTATATGAGAAATTATACTGTGGCTCTAAAGCGGTTGAAACACTTTGAAAAGATAATAAAAAGTCATGCTTGTTAGCAAACAATTCAGATGAAATGAAAATTATTTTTGTAGTCTCTTTCTAGTCATAAGAAAGGAAATTGTTGAAATAAGAGAACTAGAAAACCTGTAGTGCAATGTTTACAGATAATATAATGAAAAAACCTATTGGCTATGTATTTAGTTATTGCTTATTTAAATACAGGCAAATTAATTGTTTTTAGGTAATGAAAAAGTGCGTCTTAGACAAAACCATGAGAAAAGACTTTTTTTCAAAGTCAAATACAAGAAACGTAAAACTTAGCAGAGTCTGGACATGAATAATTTTAAAATGTTAGAGTATTGATGCAGTGTTTATCATGCTGCCCAAATGGATCTTAATAATATTAATGAATGCCTGTGGCCAATCAGCCAAAGAAATAAAAATAACTGCTTTCTGTTACTTTGCAGCAAGCTGAAATTGCTTCACTTTAGTTAGTTTTGAAACGGCAGGTTCTCTATGGACAAAGTTATGTTCTGGATCTTAAAACTATCCTCCACATCCTCTTTTTCTGCTTGGTGTGGATCAGTAACACCTATGACATGTGGCAGGTGTTTGCTCTACTCTTCAGTCCCTAACAGAATGGGCAAGAAAAGGGCAGTAACAGGTTTCATGTTCTCCATACCCTATTTGAGGCAGCTGCGCTAGCACAGAGTGCTCCTCTCCCTTTGTCAGATGTTTTATAGATTGCTGCAGGGTCTTGGTTGTTTTCACTGGGTGATTTACTGAACCCTCAGATAGGGACTGCGCATCTCTTGAGAATACAGGTAGTCTCTGTTCAGGAAGGGATATATAATTTCAGGAGTTTGATTTCTCACCTGTATTGTGTTAGACATGATTCTATTGTACTACCTCCTGGACCACTGAATCATGGAACAGTCACGTTGTTCCTGTAGAGTGATTATCTCAGATTTTCAAAACAAGGCTGTCATCTCTTACTTATTCAGATTTTTTTGTTGATCCTGAAGTACACAACAGCAAGCAGGAGTTTGCCCGTTTTCCAAGTCATCTACCAGCCTATTTTCCAAGAAAAAAAAAAAAATCACTTTCTGCAAATTTGTGTGAACAGCAAAGTTGTGGTCCCAGCTTGTATCTCCCTAGGGTCCTGCCAGTAGCTAGTAAGTACTAGTCTCATGGCTAGGACTTGTTTCTTGGATTAATAACAAAACAAGGAAAGGTGAAATAAAAGGAAAAATAATATATAAGAAATAAAAATACACACATGGGAAATAGGCTGCAGAGAAGGCAAAGTAAAACAGGAATGTGATTTAAAAATGAAAAATATCTAAAGAGGTGCAAGCAGCTGGAAGGTCAAGATTGCCAAAATCATCAGGTTTGTAGACATTTGGCTCTGGAAAGCAAATGAAAAGTTACTCACAGCACTTGTTCCGCTGTATAGCACACAGATCAGCTGAAAGGTTTGCACTAGTAATTCCAGTGGCTTTCATAACTTTTGAATGGTTCATGCATACTATGTGCCTAACAAAAGATTTCTGATACTGCAACCGCACATAAAGTTTTGCCTTAGTGGAAATGTAGCACTGGTACTTCAGGTTTGGTTTCCTGTGAAGAAACTCAACTGCATGAAGTAAAATTGCTGAGACCTGAAGAAGTATGAGACAATTTGAGATCATTTGGATTCATATCAAAGGAGTCAGACTGCTGATACAGATACAGTAACTGATTCTCCTGGAAAGGAGGCACAGCGTATGTTAATTGTTGAGGATACTGTTGTAGTTCTGCCAGGTTCTGGAGTGACAGTTACTGTCACATACAGAAATATGTACTGTCCCATTAGTAACTTTTGCAAAAAATGTTGGTATACCTCTTCTTAAGAATAAATTGGGAGACTTGGCAATAGAAGAATAAAGCAGACACCAAGTTTTGCATGTTTTGGGTATCCGCAACTTCTTGTATTAAGAATTTTGCTTGAAGACTTCAGAAAAAAATCCAAACTAGTGTGCTCAAAATTGCATTAAGTGAACCCTGAACTCAGGACTTAGCAGTTGTATGGGAAAAACATTGAAAGTTACCTGTCTTTTCCAATAACTGATAACCTAGTGATGATTCAGGAGTTCAGTTTGAAGACCTGATGGAAAGAAAAACAAGATCTCAAATGTGTATGACATATTTTGTGTGGCTAAAAAACTGCTTCTCAGTCTAATTAATGTACAGGGTGTGGAATTGTGGAATTGTTGCTACTCAGAGCATCTTTCCAACTGTGAAACCTGTGAGGGTGATAAAAAAAAAATCAGAATCACTAGGTTTTAACAAAAAACAACAAAAAAAGTCTTAAAGTTTGAACTGTGAAATATGATTTAAAAATACAGTCATCTTAGTCCTCCTGAAAAAAACCCCAATAGTAATTTTGCTGCAACAGTCAAGATCAAACTAATATTCATGCAAATATTCAAATGCAAGTGAAATTTTTTTGCTGTATTCTGAACATGACTTGTGCAGAGACTGGTTTCGCAGCTGGGTAAGCATTTAAGGGCGCTTTGATCTAAACAAGAGCCTGCAGTAGTCTCATTTGATGACATCCACATAAAACTGCTTGTAAATTTGAATTAGTTCTAGACTTGATTGAAACTTCTAATTTCCATTTCTCAGGCAACATTTTTAGTGTGAAATTTATGCTTATGAAGCAGAATTTTTATATAAATGTTATACATCATGGATTTTTCAAATTGACTCAGGAAAATACTTGGCATCTTGTGGGAAGATTTCACACTTTGTTTTCACAACACCTTCGTAATATGCTTATTGAAGCTTTCTTGAAATGCAGAGAATGCAAAAATGGAAAAAACCCCACATCACCTTAAAGACATTCCTCTTGAACTTTTTATTTTCTTTCCAAGAAGGTCACAGTCACGTCTTGCAAATATTTCAGTCAATACAACTGACTGCTTAGTAGCTTTGACCTACTAAGTGACAACCACAGCTGAGGACAGTTTCATTATTTTATTTGATTTATCTTAAAGACAACAGATCTGTTTTTTCTTTTCTGTTTTTACAAACCTCCACTGTATGTAATGGAATGGTATATAGCTGTCTCCTTCACTTTTTTTAACCAGTTCAGAAATTACATGTGAAAGTATAGTTACAGGAATTCCAATATTTCTGTCAGTCCCTAGCTGTTATGTTTATTTCCTTTTCATCACCTGGATTATTGCTTCCATCTCTGATAAGAACAAGTAGCAGCTTCCTGGAATGGACTGAAGCTCTACTAGTGCAATTGACAAAACATTTCGTCCAGATGCAGAATTATTGGCAACGTTACTGTCCAGGATCATGGACTTGTAAAGCGACCAAGTACCTGTAAATGGAAAATTGTGTTTTATAAGGAAAATAGAAAGAAATACCTCAGACTCAATAACTGTCCTTTGTGAAACATTTTAATTCTCCTAGAAAAACAGGGGATGCAAGAGGAAGGGGTTATTTTTTAACTGGAATTAAAGCATTACTTTTATGAATGGCAGCAGCTGCTGCAGAACTCAATCCTTTTTTTCTTTCACAGTGGACAGTTCAGGAAAGTGTATGGTTTCCTCTGTTCGCTTCCCTGAACGTTTTGTCAGTGCTGCTACAGCTCTTTTGCGCAGCATAATGAAAGTCACAGATTTTTCAGCCTTGTCTTGTAACTGAAGCTTATTTGCTGCTTGTGGTAGACCTATGCTTTATACAGGTATTTGAAAACACAAGAAATGACATGCGATGTGAGAAGATGGCTTGTATAAAATAACCCTAGCTAATCTTTACAGCTGGGTTGTGGCAAGCATTGCTGATGGTGGTGTCTCCTGTTCAGAAGGAAACCACATAAAAGATATAATGAGACACTGCAGTGTTTTCACTAGCAGTACACTAGCAGTAATTGAAGGAAACTGTGGTCTGAAAGCAGTTTCTGGTGAGTAATTTGTACCTCTGTCAGATTGGGGCAGCATTGTTTTGGTTTTGAAAGTTAACTAAGCACATCTTTTTCACATAATATTCCCTTGATCATATATTAATAAACTCCCACAATTGTGTGCTCACACAAGTCTGGACAATTTTCTTATTTTGCTAGCCCCTTACAAACAGAAAAGCATATCTGTAAACAGCTCTACTATGAAAGCCCTTCTTCTCCTTTGCTTTTATTTTACTGAGATCACGCTTTCCACTGTCATCCCACAGTCCAATTCTGGGTTGTACCGAAGAGACATCATAGAAGGGAAAGTGCTGAAGGGAAAGCAAGAAGGAAACAAGTTTAATTACTAAAGTACCCTTTGAGACCACGCCCATTCTAGTAAATTAAGCATGACCAGAAACATTTCTTAGCAATAGAACATGATCATTCTAACAAGCTCCTTCTCTGGCAAATGTTTCAGTTCAGCTAGTACTTCCCCTCCCTGAGATTCCCAGGCCCATTTCACATTTCAGGGAATATTTTTGCTTATTAGTTTAGAGAATACTATGTCACTTTTGGCTCTTACTACTGCAGATGGCCTTCAACCTTTGTATCTGCCATGCCACACTTGAGGCCTCACCAGATGCAGGCATTATGCTATACATGTATTTTTTATTAGGAGATAGCAAAGCTGCCCCTCACTTTTTTTATCATGCAGGGTAATAGACCTAGTGCTCTGCAAGTTAAGCACCTGAAGAAGTGTCCAGGGGTCTCACCAAACAAGCTCCGTACTGTTTGTTTTGCTGCCTATGATAGTAGAGTTAAACCTATGGCAGTGCAGAGGTTAGGTGAAAAAACTAACATTACTGAATGCAAGACTTACAACTTTCTATTAAGTGTAGCTCGTCAAGTATGGCTACACTATACTGAGTTGCAATGGATCCTTCTGATTTTGCTTTGTATGCTGATATGGATAAGAATAAACAATCATGAGCGGAGCATCTATGAGGTGGCATGCAAACCTCCATCTTGTGTCTCATGGATTTGCTTGCATATCGTTGTGGAGATAAAGTTAGTGGTAGCTGTGATTGCAGTCCTCTTCTCCAGGATGAGCTCCCTGAAGGCTGGGATGTAATTGGTAGCCAGTACTAGTCTCCCAGTCACTGAACCTCCTCTTCATGATAATTTCAAAGCATTGACTTCACTGCATGGCTTCTGGTGATGTGGCCCATACACATGTGTGGGATTGTTGATGGAGTTGAAAGACCTTAGGACTAAGGCTTTCCTACCACTTTCTTCTGAAAGAAATTCAGCTTGTGTCCATTGAAAGCAGAGACACAGGTCAGCTCAAGGCAGGTGATGGATTTTTTAATATGTTTTTAAGATTTCTGTGAGAAATCTAGCTTAGGTTACATTCAAATTGCTATTGCAATTTCCATTTCCCTCTATGAAAAGCGAAGCTTCAGCTCAAGGATGGAAGCAGCACAAGGCATATACTTGTCAGCTTCAGTGCAAATTGCTGCTGTAGAGTTAAAGTATTTGTTAGGGTATGCATTCAGACGATCAATGCTGATGTATGGCTATACCAACAGATCAACAAAATAAGGAGAAATGAGAAACACAAATAACAAAAGAGGGGAAGTCAATGAAATTGCCGACCAATGCAGAAAATAGTGGGATGACTATGCAGTAAATATAAAATCAAATCATCAAAAACTGGGGGCAATGGAGGAAGGTTAAGCAGCTGTGGGATTTTAATTTGGAACAAGATGAGGTTGGACATGACTGGAGTTGTCTGGGGATATCTTTTGAGCAGTCCTGCACCTGATGAAAACAACAAAACGAGATAAAATAGATTTTCTTTGGCTACCTTTGCATATGCCTTTTATAGTTGAAGGAAAGCAACATGCATCCTCTAATGCTGATGAAAGAATGTCCAAACAGGAAAGACTCTAGTTCCTGATAGTACCCTTCATATCAAAATGGTGTGAACATCAGTTGCCTTTCTCAGACGGAGGAATTAAGAATAGAGATTAAAATCAGCATTTTTGGGGTGTGAGTGCGTATATTGATTTGAGTGTGTTATATGGTCAAAAGCATCCATTTGTTTATTGATTTATTCTTAAATAAGATGATCAGTCACTTACTTCAGTCTATTCAGAGTTTCCTAAAGAGGTGAAGGGTAAAGCAAGGCAGCTGGGCAGTGAGATCCCTTGCTTTTTCAAGAATTAAGAGATCCTCTACTCATGACATGATGATACTGCCTAATGAAGTAAATGGTCCTAATTTTAGCTTTCCGCTCTGAAAACATCTGTGCACTTCTGAGTCAGACAACAGAACCATGAGCTTCCTGGTTCCTGTCACAGTCCTGATTAAAAAAGACTCAAATGCACTGAGTAAAGATGTAAGTAAGTAGAATCATAGAATAGTTAGGGTTGGAAAGGACCTTAAGATCATCTAGTTCCAACCCCCTGCCATAGGCAGGGACACCTCACACTAAACCATGTCGCCTAAGGCCCTGTCCAACCTGGCCTTGAACACTGCCAGGGATGGAGCATTCACAACTTCCTTGGGCAACCCATTCCAGAACCCATTCCAGTGCCTCACCACCCTTACAGTAATGAACTTCCTCCTTATATCCGATCTAAACTTCCCGTTTAAGTACTTTCACTGAGTAGGTATCTGTAGCGTGTGAGGGGTGGAACTTAGATTTTCAGCTTCATGGTACTCTTTTGTACTGAAATTAGACACTGGACCATCACTTATGCATTGCTATATGTTTACTTAAAACACCTATGGTGCATAAAGTGACACCGAGTGTAACCTTATGCAATCATATGTTACATTATGTACCTTTCAAAGATAGCTGAGATCAATCTTTTCCAGAGGGAAAAGAAAGTAAGACCAAAGAATCTGAGGAGTATAAAAAGCATGAGGTTTCATTCGCAACATAAACAATGGATACCTTTCCAATTGCACCTACTATTCTCTTACAAAAAGATGCCTGTGTCCTTTCTCTGACTTTCAAACCAGTTTGTAGCTTTCAAAGTGACAACAAGGTTATTGTCACATTTGATTTAGTAGAATCATAGAATCATAGAATAGTTAGGGTTGGAAAGGACCTTAAGATCATCTAGTTCCAACCCCCTGCCATAGGCAGGGACACCTCACACTAAACCATGTCGCCTAAGGCCCTGTCCAACCTGGCCTTGAACACTGCCAAGGATGGAGCATTCACAACTTCCTTGGGCAACCCATTCCAGTGCCTCACCAGCCTTACAGTAAAGAACTTCCTTCTTATATCCAATCTAAACTTCCCCTGTTTAAGTTTGAACCCATTACCCCTTGTCTTATCACTGCAGTCCCTGATGAAAAGTCTTTCCCCAGCAGCCTTATAGCACCCTTTCAGATACTGGAAGGCTGCTATGAGGTCTCCATGCAGCCTTCTTTTCTCCAGGCTGAACAGCCCCACGTATCTCAGCCTGTCTTCATATGGGAGGTGCTCCAGCCCCAGATCATCATCATGGACCTCCTCTGGACTTGCCCCAGTACCTTCATGTTCCTCTTATGTTGAGGACATCAGAACAGATAACGATACTCTGTATTTTACATGCACAACTTCTTAGTTTTATAGTTTGCTTTTTTTGCTGATAAAATTGATATGGCAAGAAGTATATACAATTTACAATTCCAGAAGAAATAGCTGCTTTTGCTCAAGCTGAAAATAAAAACCAAAGCTGCTTTTAAGTTAGCTGGGAAAATTCCCTCAAGTACTTTGCATCTGCCAATACAATGTTGAAAAAAGAGATGTTTGGAGATTCATGGTAATGATTTCCAACATTCTACAGAAATCCATTTTCTTGCTGCTACTGCTCTTTGTGAACTAAATTCAGCCTGAATATATGTGTCACGTTAAAAGAGAATGCTTCATGTTAGAACGATTAGATGTGGACCAGCAATTAAAGCTATGATTCTTCTCTATTGCTGGGTAAACCTGATGGTTAGTGGCTATTCTGAGTGATAAATATTAATACTTTATTTTACTGAAATGTTCTTTAAAAAGATCAAATAGAGTGACTTTCCTCCTTTTCTTTTAGTTATGGGGATGAGAAATTTACTTATTTCCTATTAACGTGGATGACATGTTTGCTTCTATTAATGTGGAGGACATGTTTACTTTGAACTTAAAACCAAGATCAGTAGCTTTCTATAAAGAGAACTTTTTCTTTAAAACTTTAAACAACCTGCTTTGGACACTCTATTTCAAATGGTCAGAGCATCATTTTTAAATTACTTTTTTCTCTTTATTCTTCATTCAGTTTGCATATATTTTTTTCCCTTTAATCTCTGGCTTTTTAGGTGCTGCTGTTAAAGCCGTACATTGCAAATAACTAGAACTCCTATTAATTTCAATGAGACTTCCTCTCACCAAGGCTTCATCATGATCAAAGCTGTCAGTGTAATCTGTAATATCTGTTTATTTGGTTTTTAATGTATGCTGGAGTTGAAGTATACTAAATATTCAGTTTCTGCTCTAGTGTATGTGGCGCTTTAAAACAAATGTGTTTCCTATTACCAAACATGTATAATCAGTTTTAAATTTTTGATTATTTTGAATTTCATTGATTATTTCAGAATCCCATAATTACCTCTTGCAGAATAAGCAAAAGAACAGGCCAAAAGAGAAATGCTGTAAAATGAATTAGAAACCTGAATTCCCAAAGGTTTTTGTGTTGCTATGAATGTAGTATTTCCATATCAAAATATCCAAAATATCTTTAGTTGGTGTGTACTTTACATACTTTATAGACTTTGTTGCAACACATGTATGGAAAGACTCATTGAACAGATTATGCAAAATGATTGTTGAATAAAATAAGTTGCACTTTTTCGACATTAAAGACAAACGTGATCACAAACTTTATTTTGAAAGGCTCTTCTTACATTACTCTGACAGAGAAAAAGAGTGCAGTTACCCACACTTGTGTTGCATCTGATGGTATGAATTTAAAGAAAAATGCTGCTCAAGTAGGAAAACTAAAGTGACAGACCTAACCTCAAAATTATTTTATCTCGAAGTTGTCTGAAGAAGGGTTAGATTATGACGATATTTATCTCTATCTCTTAAGCTTATTTATAGTGGCACACAGTGCTACTATATAGTGTATTTCTAGAGCAGGGGGAGTCATCATAGTTCTTATGTGGTGGAGTAATCACAGAGTGATTGCTGAGAACTGTTATAAAACGGAAACATCTCAGAGCTACCTTCCTTGATTTACTTGCTGACATAGGCAATGTGAATATCTTCCACGTTTTCACTAATTTTCTACTTTTCTGTTGCTAAGATGAATTACAAGTAGGATTATTTGCCAGTATCCTTACACAAAAGAAATACAGTTCATCTGTGAAACAAGATTTCCTTTACTTAAGGGAATCCATTTTTTTTTTTTCCCATGGAGATACACTTTCACTGCTTCCTGGGCTGCATTTTGTTGCATTAACACACCTCTGCCAAGGCAGAATATCAGATCAAGGCATTGAAAATACAACTGCTATCTACAACCTTATCTTTCTTTCTATCTTGCTCTAGGAGCGTTTTGATTGCTGCCCGCCTGAATTCCCTCTAGGCCTCTAGGTCCTCTGGTTGCCTTGCTGCCAGCATGTGGCTGAAGTCCACAGATATTATATGGTGGCAAGCTTTAAAATATGCCATACTCATGGTGGACTTTGTAGCCAGCTGTTAGTGGTTTGTGATCCAGAGATTTTGATCCCACTGGGACACTCAACTAAGCAGTGCCCATGACCAGGAGAACCAGGTAGAGATTCCCCTTTCCCAGAAATGAAGAGTTTCAACATCTTCATTTCCCAGTACTGAAGTCCTTTCAGGCGGTCTCACCGGCCACCAGGTTTTTTGCAGGTGGTACGGTTTCAAAGATAAGGTACTTTTGTGGAAAGGGAGTACACATTCTTTGGGAAACAAGAAGTTGTGATCCATGACACATGCTTATCTGATATTTTTCTCTCACATATGTGCGCTCTGCTATCTGCCGTTACCACTGAGCTGTGTGATCACGCAGAGTCTAAGTGTGCATCTTTATACTCTATAAGTAATTGTATGTGTGTGTTCTTCCTAAGGACTTGTCCCAGTTGAGCTTTCTTCATCTTCTGTGTGGTACTTTGTCTCATCCGTAAATGAATTTCTCCTGATCTTTGATTCTTTGCATATAATTTGCTTTCTTGTGCTCTGCTTTGAGTGGTTAACATCAGGCAGGAAATACAAATTGGTGCATGTAGGAAATACAGTTATTAGCTGCAGTTCGTTCTACCAGAGTGGCAAGGAAATGTGTTACAGGTGGGAAAACAGGTAGACACCACCCTACTAGAGAGATCTCCATATAACTTTTAGAAAATGTTCTTACAGACATAAGCCCTTGTATCCAGTACAGAATAACAGTAGAAAAAGTGTCCTTTGAACTAGCTCAGTTAGGATTCTGCAAAGTCCTCCCAAGGACAAATGGATTTTTTGTTCTCATCTCTTACATAATACTGGTCTTATTTGATAGCTAATAAGAACTGCAATAAGCAAAATAGTAATCCTTCTCTTGGTTTCTCTGGGCTTTAGAATTAGCTAGCTCTACTGTTTAATAAGAAGTTAGTATCCCTTGACAGAGTGAGTCTTTTAGCTACAGTTTTTAAGATAAGATCTGTGTTTGAGAATTGGCCAGACACGATAAAACAACAGTGTGTGTCCATCTGGTCAGCTATGTTTGCTACATCTGTAGGATTTATTTTTTGTAAGAAACAAAGCATTTGGAAACACTTGGAAATTTTTGTCTTGTTATGGACTAAACAATCTTAGTTCTACAATCCTTTGCACTGGAAGTCCTGCCTGGAATGTAAGGTGTGACTGCCTTGCAGAAAATGAATGATTTGCTTCCTGCTTGAAGGCCATAGATCATGATGTATATTACCTATTACAAATAGTAAGACCAGTTAAGATCTGTGTACAGTACTCAGCAATCAGGTTCTTTTGTACTGTGCAAATTTGTCAGGAAGAAATTTATAGTCCTAAGGGTGAAGAGACACACTGTAGTTGTATACCCAGCTGCATATTTAGTGTGGGATTCTCTCCATAAATGTACTTCTTCCATGAATAGGACTGGTGTAAGATGAAAAAGCTCATTAGAAAAAAACAATTATAGTTCTGTATGAAATTTTATGAGATTGGTAGAAACCATATTTCTAAAATTCTGCTATTACCACAGCTAGCAGATTGACAGCCATGTCATGGGGATGTCGAGTGTGGTGACCATTAGAATAGAGCCACTCATTGAATTGCAACCAAAAGTTTGTTTTCTTGGTAGGATGGGTACAAGCACATACACACTACACACAGATCAGAGGTTTAGCCTGCATGGGTCCCGGTGCACTCACAGCCCTTGAATCTCATAAAGTATTCCCTTGTATTTAATCATGTGCTCTTCATTAAGTAGTGTGGGGAACTGATGAGTGCACTGTGATTATATGAGTTGCATTTTTGAGAAGTGCAATCGTAAAAGTAATAAAACACTAGTTTAATAAAGAAGCTATCAACAGCATAAATAAGCAACCCTCTCATACCCCCCCAAACTAATACATTTTTTAAATTGAGATGAATAATTCATAAACAAAGATGTTTAGAAAAAGAAATTAGGATATTCACTGTGAAGGTTTATTTTTTTCCAATTGAAAACTCCTTGTTTCTGAATTCATTTACTGAAGGTAGTCTGATAATTCAGTGTTAAATACTAGAGAGATCATGCATTTGTTACTTGACATAGAGATTCGCATTCTATTTAACATAGAGAGACCTAACACTAAGAGAGACCATGCATTTGCTATGCATAGCTTGCAAGTTGAAGCAATACTGAAATATTCACAGAAATTTCTGTTCACCAGAACTTCAAACTCTGGAAAGTCTCACCTTCTCCAGCTGTGCTGAGGTTATGTAAAACAGCAGGAAAACATGCTGTTCTGGACTGCAAAGACAGCACATTCCTGTAGGGCTATGTTGTCATAGGGGCAGGCTATAAACAGCTGTGAGCACAATTATTTCTGAAGTGGAACACTGACAACCAGAGCTCTCCGCCAGAGGCTGATGCTCTCCCAGTGTCATCAGCTCTTCGCGTTCCAGGCACCTGAGCATCTCATAAGGACTATGATAATTATGTTAGGCAGTCTTGTTTTGTGCAGCTACACTGACTTCTGCCAGCCATTATCGGATTGCTTTAGGGTGCAGAGACCTACTGCTGGCAAGCTGCTGGTTGAGGCCTCTGAGGCCATCAGTCAATTCTCCCTCTTTCAAACAGTACCCCTGGGGAGCACTGAATCACAGAAACCACCATCCCACCACCAGACGTCTGGAGCCATTTGCAGGTTTTGCATTCCTTCCCTCTCTGTTTACTAAAACCGATTCTGCTGTTGTCAGGCAAGGCACCATGGACCATGAAGGGAGATTTATTGACTGATCTCATGATACCCATGCTACCTGAAAACCTGACAATGTGAGAAATACTAGCAACCTCATCTTACCATAGGAACCAGATTGCTTAACAGTTCTGAGTTCTTGGGAGAGTCCTGAGAAATGCTGTCCATCCCATGATGGAGAGAGAAGTCCAGGACACATCAGGTCATGTGAGTGGATCAGCCAAGCATTATCTGCATAAGGAGGCATGGAGGGGGAATGTGCATTTGGTCATCTCACTATATGATCAGGGATGGACAGTGAATGACATTATGTGCTATCAAGTCCAATGACATCAAGGAAATTTCATTCTGCCTTTTCACCTTGTGAAGAAGTGAACTTTCTACCCAGGCTGGGCTCATAAAAAACAAGCACTTAAGCAGCCATTTTCCCTCTCCATTAGCATCTGCTGGCAGCCACAGCACATAGGATGCCATAATCTCCTGATGCATTTCCCTCTTAGAGAAATGTAGGTTGTACTAGAAAACTCATCCATTTGTCAAATATGTCCCTTGTAGTGATTCAGTAATATTCCTGGGATTCTTCTTGTGAGTATGGCTCAAGCTACAGCTACACAATAGCAAACACTTTCCATTTCTCCCTGGTCATCTGAGAGAGTAATTAGCCTCTTTTGCTAACCTATTGCCACACAGTATATTCGTTCATTCATAACCTGCAATTCCTATTTCAAGCCCACTGTTTGAAATAAACAAGTGCTACTTGACCCTCACCATCATGAGTCAGCAGCACCAAGGCAGCTATTAGCTCTCGTGTGCTTTACCCAGCACTGCTTAATGTTGGGCTGACAACCTCCTGCTTCCCCTAATCTCTCCATGGCTAGAGATAGGAGCCTCAAACCAAGAAGGAGCACTTTGACATGAATCTGCTTATGAGGCGTCCAGATTCTCAGTCACAGCTGAGGACTTGCTTGGGTTTAGGATTACTTTACCACTTCTAGGACACTTTGATCTCTTCTTTTTGATATCCAGAAACCAGGATATCTTGTTGATGTGCAGTCTGCTGTGCTATATAGACTATCTTCCAGTAGAGCTTGAAACCCATAACTGTGAAAGTGCCAGGTTGGCAAAGACAAATTCCTCTCTTCCCACAGATTAAATTTTCCTCCTTGTTGCCATGGCTTAAGACTCTGCTCTTGTCTGCTAGCTTCCCCAAATGAAGAAGAAAGACACAGATGTCAGCTGCAACTACCACCTAACTGGATGGCTGCCTTTTAAATTGAAAAAAGGAAAATATCCGCGAGCTGAAATTGTTTCAACATCTGTGGCACCTGTAATCTGTGCTATTTGTACTTTGTGATGTTGGCTCTCTTTACCTGTTATCCTGTAAAGGGGATCAGATGGCACTATTTTGTCCTAGTATGGATCCTTCTGAGGGTCTTGGC
Source organism: Psittacus erithacus (assembly GCA_009867235.2). Taxonomy (NCBI): domain Eukaryota; kingdom Metazoa; phylum Chordata; class Aves; order Psittaciformes; family Psittacidae; genus Psittacus; species Psittacus erithacus. The sequence goes on along the minus strand of WYDI02117794.1, from coordinate 12,742 downwards.
TGCTGCTTTGCAGGAGAATACTACACTAATGTGCCAGTTAAGCATTAATCAACTGTTTATCCTGTCTTGAGGAACATGGAGGCTCCGTAAAGCTTATATGGTCCAGGAATAAGTGTCAGCCATGTAGGTGGTGTCACGAATACCAGCATCTCCTTGCATTCTGCATAGGGAGCAATGCAGAAGAAAATTTTTACTGCTTCTGCACAGAATGTGTGTAACGTTTATGATAATATCCTCACTACATTCACTAAATAGATGCACTATTTCCAAAACTATATACAAACCTATAAAAACCTAAAACAAGTTCACACTTCTGCACAGACTACTACGTATACTCTTTGTTCACTCCTTGCAGCACAAACTTCTAAACTTTCATTTTGCTGGATGTAAAGTATCTTGCTAATTTGTAGGATTTCTATGTATCTTATGCTTAGCTTGTTGAAATTAAACTTTTGTTGCTATGAAATTTTCATATGAAGCTAGGAAAGTGACATGAAGCCAAAATAGTTTCCTTATCTTGCCAAACACACTTATGTTGATAAGACTTGTTATGTCTTAGCCATGTGTATGTAGAAGATAAAAAGAATTACTAGGTCAATAAGACAGCATCAGCACTATAAACAACAGCCCCCCCCAGAGCAGAAAAAGGGAAGAGCAGATATATATGTCAAGCTTCTTCCTCATCAATAAAAGAACACCTAGCCAAGGAATTGTTAAACATGTAATAGGCATTGTTAGACATCACAAATTCCAAGCATTAACAGAGGCATATAAAGCATGCAAGTGAGCAGACCATGAAGGAGAACATATTTTCTTTTGAATGATATCTAGTCCTATTCCCCTTTCCTCAGGCACTGAAAACAAAAGAAGAAAGAGAAGGTGAATTGTTTCTCCTCCTGTGGATGGTCCAAATGCTCCCGACCCCAGAAAGTCTTTCTTCTTCACCACTTTCATTATAAAGAAAGGATTTCTTCCCCAGGTGCCTGGCAAGTGTTTGGGCTCTAATTTCCAGGGCTGCTCTTTCCTTAGCTTACTGAACAGCATGGAGGGTGGAGTTTGGTAGCATCCATCCTCTAAAAAGTCTTCCTTCCACCTCCTGTAAGTCACATTCCCCTCAATGTATTCCCACTGCATGTGGAGGAATTCTGTTCAGAGCTGGATATATATGTAAAGACAAAGGCTTTTTATCTTTGAGATAATCTCAAGTATGTGGTAGTCGCTTTTCCCATAATGCGTAATGGAGATTCTTTAATGCACTGGCTAACACTTCACGTATATCACTTAAAGGTGGAGCACCAGGGTATCCTAATGCATTGTCATTGCAGAGCTTATACTTGCATGAATGTTTAAAAGTCCTGCGTTGGTATGGTGTGATGTCAGTGTTGTCTCAATATATGCTGAAAATACCTTTACACACTCATGTAGGTATAAATAACTCATGACTAAGTTTAGTTCTGTAATTAGAAAAGTTTCTAAATCTGAAACATTAGTGGGTTTCAGAGCAAAGTTCTAATTAACAGGGTAAAAAAAAATGTGCAATTAGCATCTAACCAGAGCCTGGCCCTGGAATTTACCAACTTGCAAGTTTGCACAATATTCAAGTAAAATGTTTAAGCAGTGTTCATCTTAAAACTTAAGAAATAGTGACCTATTTAATAGAAAGTAAATTAATCCTAAAATTAGTTAGAATATTTGTAATTAGGCAGTTTGACATCAGAGTTACAAGACACACCCATGTCCCCAGGGTGAGGTGGTCTTTATGCAAATAAAAATACATATTAAACCAATGAACTTTTCAAACAACTACTTGCAAGTCCTATTTTAAAGGCTTATTAATGCTTCAGAGAAAACTATGGCGGGTAAGTATCTCACATTCTCCTAATGAACTCCACTGCATATTGCACTTTAGTAACTGATAGAGCTTGTATCACTAAGCCCATTGTCTCAAGAAAAGGATGTAGCTATGGAAATAAGATAAACTAGGTATTTCAAGGTTGGCAGAGCTTTGAAAATTGAAGGACCTATTAGCAATGCAAAAATTACCTAGCAGTTCTGGGGAAGTAGACCTTCATCATAAATAAGAAATTAATCACAATCTCTTATTGGAATAGTCATGATACTTCTGCATCACTCTGATGGTGATGTGATTAGGTTTTCAGTGTTCTGGGGTGGGAGAGATATGTAGAATGTTTTTTGTTTTTATTTCATTGTTTGCATTCCTTTTGACTGTCATTTGAAAGGTGTAGCATTAGTCACTAACATATGAGCTGAGAAGGTACCAATTTAGTTTCTATGTCTTATGAAACAAAAATGGAAAACTACAAGACTGTTTAATAGTCACTGTTTCTCTCTGCATTATTCAGACCTCTCATCCCTCTTTAGAAACAAAGTCTTTGGAAATCCTATTTTGACTACCATTTGCAATAAATGCTGCTACTCAGCCTAGGTATTATGTGATTATTCATTGCAGTTGAGCCTTCAGCTGAGTTAAATAAAGTGCACTTAAATGTTCCCTCTTCCCCTGTCCTTAACTGCTCTATGGCAGTCTCTAGTCAGGTCCTATAGATCAATGTTTCTCAAACTGTGGGCTGTAAAAAGAACTCAAAGGGGATTGCCAACTGTTAGGCAGCAACAGTCAGCAGCAGTTCAGTTTCCTAAGTCTGCAGCAGATCTTTTTTTCTGCAAGTGGAGAATGAGAAAAATATTAAATACTGACTGCAGATATTTATTCTATTCATTGCTAGTTACCTTTAGCTCCTGGCAGTGTCTCATTTCCACCAAGACAGATAGTGGGCTTTCACTGCCTTGCCTTGGAAGAACTGATCTATTATGAACTCAGGTGATTATATTGAAACAGTTGAGCAAACTGTAGATGATTGACATATTGTATTGAGAGTGGATTAAGTGTCAAAAGGTTTAGGAAACACTCCAGCTGTTAGATTTGTCTCGAAAGACTGTAAGCCCTTTTTTGCCTCTTTCCCACTAGCACCACTTAGATGTATCAAGACACATCAGATGTCTTTACATTTCTACATGAGTGTGCGTCACACTCTGAGGTGTAAGGAGATAAAGCCCATCCATACCCTTAGTCCTACCATACTCTGGGCCTGTGGCACAGTCAGGTCAACACTGGCACACTAGAGCACAATGAGCAAGGGCAAGTTCTTCTCTGACCCATGACCCTTCCAGAGAAGGGTTGGGAACGGCACCATGACATTACTGTGATTACTTCACAGTTGTGGGGCTCCTGGCAAGCATTTTATCTAAGACACAGGGAAATTAGAAAACTATGAAAAGATACTAAGTAGTGTAGGAACTGCTCTCTTAATAGGAATATAAAGCATTCTGGACATTATCTTGAGACCACCTTCTCTCTGCCTGAGACAGATGCAGTGCCCTGTAGTTCTGTACCAACACACTTGGTGTTGGTCATATCATCAGGCTACTGTAATGCTGTATTTGTACACCCCCGTCTGCTGAATGTAGAGTATATGGAGCTACAGGAAGAAAGCAGATTCCACTGCCTGAGTGAGAATGTACCACAAAATGTACCTGTGCTTCTGAAGCAGATCCAGGATGGTCGTGAGCAAAAGCAGCTGCTGCTACTGCTTCTCCTGCAGCTGGCTGACACTAAGTCTGTAAGGTAAGCAGTAACTGCTGGAGACTGCACTGCATCTGTGGCACAGTGACCAGCGGTGGGTGAAAAGCTTTCAAATTAGGAGGTTCACCTACAAGCCCTCTTCTGGGACCTGATGCTCTTCTTTGTCATTAAGGCATGGCATGAAAAGGGCAGAGGAGACTCTTGCTTCCCCCAGCTAGCACCTATTCCATGACTGCTACTACCCTTGTAACTCTCAGGGCTGCTAGCCTGGTGTCCTCATTGACCAGCAAGAAACAGTCTGGGCAGTCTTGAAAGCATAGAGTGCAGAGCTCTCTAGTGTAGGGGAGATAGGCACCCTTTTTTCGGGAAACGCAGGATAATTTTTGGAGTGCAGGTCAGCAAATGGGAGATGCTGCTTACACCTTGCAGCAGTGCTTACAACCCATGAAAGGTTTAACAGTGCTCTTTCTCCCTGCAGGGCAGAGTTGAAAGATAAGAGATTATACAGAAGATTATACATTTTGTTTGGTTTTGGAGGAAAGTGCACCTCCTCTTCCTTACAGCCTCTGCAAGGATGAGATTTAGTAGCCACACTGGAATAGTAAAGAAGCAGCTGTGGTAACTGCATGGAAGCCTGATACGTGTAGAGTGTGAATCCACACTTCTTTTATTAAGATAAAAGAGGGGTGTTTAAATTAAAGATGTCAGGTGAGAATTTCTGAATTATAGAAAAAAATAAATAAATTTTAAAAGTTGTTCTATTAAATTCAGGAATTTTGACTCCCTTCCAATTCTTCTTCTCTCTCCACAATGTCAAGAGCTCTTTTCTTCATAGTCACTGTTGCTCCCACATTTCCTCTGCTTACTCCCTTCACAGCCTTCAACAGCCACCTTCCTTTATGCCATCATTCTCCATATCATACTGTAGCTTGGGATTTTTGCTTCCTATTCAGATACTGACTTTCCTCTATGTTTTCACGTTCTTCTACCCAGTTTTCCAGGCACACCTCACCTACACAAGTGCCTCTGTTTCAGTATATTGCCAATAGACCACCCTCCATGCTTCACAGGGCACTGCTCAAGAAAAAGAAGTAGCTGAAAGATAAACTACAGTGATCAGATGCCTCTGATCATTCAGGCATCCAATACTATTAACTTTAGAAGTAACCCCAGACCTAAGATCTAGACGGGTTTTGCCACCAGTAACTATTGCAATATTCCCCTGACCAGCTTCTCAAGTTTCCTTCATGATTTTCTGTGTTCCTTCAATCATTCTGCTATCAGAAGGGTAAAGTCAAGGGGGGAGAAAATATTTGTCAGTCAAGCACTTTTAAAAATTAAAATAAGTATCAGTGATTAGCAGAGATCAGTGGTTTGTAATGTTAAAGTGATTAAGTGTTAAATGTTAAAGTGATTATTGCACTCAGTAAAACCAGAGTTCAGAAAAAAACCCATGGGCCAAATACGTCAAGATGAATAACTATAATTCTGAACCTCTTCATAGGAAAAAAATATTAATTGAAGGGGTGGTTTTGACATTTTATTTCAAATTAAAAAATGGAAACAAAACAAAAAACAAACAAAAAAGCAAAAAAAAAAAACCCTCACAACTTGATGAAAAATTTTACAAATTGAAAAAAAACTAAATAAATATTTCAAGAACTCCATGTTTGTGTTAGCTGTTTTCAGAAAACATAAGTAGTTCAGAGCAACCACTCTGAAACATGGAAGGCTTACAGTCACATTCAGTTCTCTGCAGGATTGTACATCTACAACAGAGGAAAATTTGATATCTGGATTCTCACTTTATTTCACTCTAAGCAAAAAGAAAAACCCTGAAGATACGCCCAGAGCAAAGTTTCTTAAAATAAACAAAAATTATCACAATAATATGCCCTCCTCAAAAAGTGAATTTGGATGTTTTTATTACTCTTGTAATCCAAACTGGTATACTCCATTACATTTTTTTAAAGAACTGGTTTTTGCTGTGTCCTATCCAGGAAAGTGCAATGAAAACTTTAGGAAAAATCTTTGCAATGTCAAAACAATAATGTGAATGTGGAAGTTAAATGTTACAAGAATTAAGTACCACACATTCCAGTGTGAAGGGAAAGCCCAGACTGGCTGCTTCCTACATTTGTGAAATATTTTGCTATATGATTCCACTGCTGATGTAAAAAAAGAGTGTTCAGATCTTCAAGCTTAATTCTGAGGACTACTAACAAACTAGCGAAATGTCTTGGAAGGAAAACCCACCTGTTTTTTAAAGGAGGCAAAAAATAGTACAGGCATTTCAGGAAAAGCTCTGTTATCCATCTCAGGTCTCAGTGGAAAAACAATTAGAAGAATCATGGAACATATGCAGAGACCTTCTTAGGGAGCTTCTGTATTCATCAAGCATTTTAGATTTTTGCCCTTCTTGACAGAAGGAAAAAAATAAATTCTAGCAATAAACAGGAAAACTTGAAATACTGTGAAAGCTATTCAGCTGCAGGAGGGGAAATCCTAGAAGAATCCTGCTGTGTTAGGATAATTAGGACATTAATCAACTCCCTGGATAGGGTGAAGCTAACATTCATAAATCCCAAATGCTGGTTCTGTCTTCTTTTTGCTTTAATGCTAATAAAGCTGTGTCATGGTCATGCTTGCGCATCCTCCCCGCACAGCTGCCACTGACATCATCAATGTACCTGTAGTCCTACAGTACAAAGACTGATTGGCATCAAAGGTTAAGCAATTGCAAAACCTTGGAAAGACACATTGACGCTTGGAGCCTGAAGAGTGGCTGAGTGCACAGCTCAGCTCTGATGGACTATGCCAATGTTCATGATTTATTGTTGTTTGCTGCTCTGTTAGTGCTCCATGTCTAACCTAGCAGCTTCATCTGGAACTAGCTTGATTCAAATCCCTCTGCTGTCCCCAGCTGCTCCACACTGTTTCAGGTCTTGGTCTTGGCAGGAGAAAAAAAATCTGGTTTCAGATGGCAGTGGGGTGAGTGCCCTGTTCTCACTGTGCTCTCTCTCTAGTGGGGACATGCGCTCAACTCGCAGGTGGCTCCTTTCAGGAGGAGTAATTAAAACCATCTCCCTTCATCTTTTCCTATTAGTCTCAACAGATTATTTATCTTATGGACCATATCACCTCCCATACCATGCCATCTTCTTTGTGCAGCATGTGCTGGTTTTACCTTAAGCCTTGAGTGTAGCAATCTGCAGCCCTAAATTTCTTTTTTTTTTGTGTTACGAATATATCCTCATTCACAACTGGATGGCTAAAGACCTGTCTCTGGTTTCTGGTGTCTGCTTAGAGCTGCAGGCTGATATGTCAGGTGAGTGCAGTAAGGGGAAAGGAGGCGAGGGATATCTGAACTGAGGAATTAATCTCCAGAAAAAGAACAGCTGTCTACCTGGAAATTTCTTGGGAGAAAAGGCACAACGCACTGCTTTCCTTGCCAAAGATGTCAATGTGCTTTTTGACAGAGTCACAGGTGATTACAGAACAAGTTCAGATGTCCTTGAGCTCACTGCTGAGTGTGAAAGATGGAAAAAGAGTCCTGACACTTGTGCAGTCCTATAGAGTTTCACTGGGAATCCCAGTTTCTTCTAACACAGCTTTAGTTTTCCTGAGGTTTATTCTATTCTCACTGCTCCTTCATTTTTCACCCCCAAGAGGTTTTTACATTTCTCTATGTGGCAGTGTTGATTAAGAACTCCTCTGTGAATCCAGTGTGGAATCAGCTTCTCTTTATAACTCCATCTTTTAACAGTCCTAAGATTGTTCTTAAAAATGACTGCCTGTATTTGACATTATAAACAATGTCAAATGCATTCAGCAATAACGAAGATGTGGAATTCATTCTTCTGTGGTCTTCATGTTTGTAGCGGAACAGAAGCTACAATATGGCTTGATCCTGTGATCATTCCTACCTATCCTGGACCATACCTATGAAATAGAACAGCAGTCTATGTGCAGTTATGTGCAAAGTAGTAAGAGGAAAAAAAAGATGCATATCTAGCTCCAGCAGCATTGTGGACATTATTACCAATAGCAAGGATTTCCATTCAACCACATTGAAGCTTCACTGAAAAGAATACATTGATGAAATTTAGACAGACCTAGGACAAATATTGATTCAAGCAGACAGACTCCAACTACATCCACCGAAGGCATCTGGAAAGGACAAAGACGTGATAGAGCAATTGGCTACACAAAATCCTTTCAAAAAGACATAACTGAAAGCAACTGCCCTGAAGGCATCCATAACAGACTATTGCACTGAGAATATAAAAGGCTTAGGGAGCAGACAATGACCAAAACACACACTTAATAGCTCAGCTACAGCCTAGAAGATTGGGAGATGGTGAAAACTGGCTTGTGTGGCTGTTTAGAACAGCATCAGAGAAAAGCTATTTTATAAGTCTTGGCTTTTTTTATAAGTTTTCCCATTTTATAAACTCTGCATGGTCTTTCTTTTTAGTTAGGCTGAATTTATGATCCCCAAAGTCTCCCTAGCTCCCAGCCAAGTCTCTTTCAGGTTATGAGGATCTCTTGGTCTCTTCTTGCTGCGAATGTGCTGTACCTCACTCTACTGTCAAATCAAGAGGCCTTTGTGGTCCCCAGAAATGCCATTTTTCTTATTATGTGGCAACAAATAGTGGAAGCCATAGACTGGAAATTGATGAAGGAATAATATTGGCGTGAGACTGCTGGGGGACTGGGCCAGATGAGCCATACAAATATATACAGCATCATACTGCTAAATGCAAATATTTTTTGGAATGTGGCTGGGAGTTGTCTTGGAGCATTCCACTGCATCAAACTAGAGATAGAAATTGTTCTAATCATTTAAATTTATGGACAATTGTCTGTCTAAAGGCCAGGAATTGACCGCTGTTTAATTTACTACTTCAGGAAGAGCCAGAGGCTGTTGATCGTATGTAATTCTTTCTGAATATTTAAGTGGTGAGACAAATCCTATGGTACCATGCATTTAATGTCTTTTCACCTGCTAAAAACAATACCTACTTTTGGTTTGAATTCGAAATATGTTTTTGTAAATATTCATTATGCTAATGAATACCTTTGGATATTACTTTTCCCCTTTGTGTAAAAGGCTCATAAAGTTTTTATAAGCAATTTGTCATTTTGAAGCCCAGTTTGGTACATAAACTGAGTATGGCGCCAGACATGATAATTCTGCATAGAAATTGCTGCAGAATCTCTTCACCATCGCAAAGAAGCCACATGAAATTTCACACTTAGACTAAGAAGATGAGAATTCTGCCTCCCTTCAGCAATTTGGTTATCAGAAATTGAATCTTAATTCAACAAAAAATGTGTGTAGGTAGATTTTTTACAGTTTAGTAGGACTGCTGACAGGATTAAAGTTTATGAATGTGCATTAGTATACTGCTGAACCAGAGCCACAGCGGATATGAAGGGGCTTCATTGCTTATCTGTCTTTATACATACAAATATAGTAGACTGTTCATGACTTTTTTGCCCAGCTTAACAAGAAAGAGAGGTTAAATTCCCAGACTACAGATAATTTGTTTTGATGTGGAATAAACTTTATTACCTGAGATCTCGCAATAATTAAATTATATATCAAATGTGCGAACAGCTTTTTTTTTCTACTTTACCTCTAAATGCCTGAACTGGTCAAGCAATGTTTCTGTACTTTAATTAGACAGTAGAAATCTATGAGATGGCCTTCATTTGGCTTTCAGCTGTTTAGTTTGCATCAGTAAAATCCGTACGCTTTAAAGGAGATCTCAACTATAATTAAAAGTGTTATTGAACTAAACACAGTTACCAATGTTTATCACATTATGTAATGCTGCTGGCACAAAAAGTCTAATTGAAACTTGATTTTTTTTCAACATTTTTGTTTTGCAGAGTTTTAAAAAAATGCCTGCAATTCAATCAGGTAATGAAAATTACTGCTGTCAGTCCTTGGATAAACTTGGTAGCCCTGCAGTTCACATGTTTCAGCTAAACACTAGCTATTCTGGCATGTTGAATTCCAAAATGCAGAGAACTAGGAAGCTGCAGCCATTGGTATTTCCCCCTAGTACATTTTCCACTGGAATTTGACATGCTGTGTTTTTATTTAATTTTACCAAAAGACAAAACCAGGTAATTCTCTGGCTGCTGGAAATGTTTCACAGAATTTTGCAATATGATATGATACATACATATAATACTGTATCATGGGTAGACACAGGGCAGTTTAGGACTTAGGTGGACCAAAGATATTCCCCATAAGCAAGCATTTCAGATGCCTTTCTGTCTTGCCATTTGGCAGGTGAACCAAATGCACTTTCATTCAAGTAAATTCTGAGATCCTGATTATGATTAAGACTTGCACAGCTGAGCCTTACCTTATGGGAAACCTGGATTGCATTTAACACTAGCATAAATACTGGTGAATGGTAAACTCTGTGCAGATGTGAAAAAGTAACAGAAAAAAATTATGGCTCCCACATTTCTCAAAATTTTTACTTTCTCTCAAGGAGGTGCTAATCTTTTGCCCCTGGGGTTCTCAGTCCTGAAGATGCTGTGTATGTCTTCACTGCCATAAAAAGTGGCTCCTACACAGTGGCCCTTATGAAAGAAATTAGCTGTTCTTATCTAGTTGTGTATGGTGCAGCAAAGACCAGGGTTGAAAGAGTGTGCTTCTCCTAATGATAAATATTACGATTTGCTTTATGAAAAAGAGTACCTTTAGATAGCCATTATATAAAAAAGTAATCACAACTATTATGAACTCAGTCAGCTGCAGCAAAGTAGGTTTACTTCATTTTACTAAATGAATAACTAAGCACAAAACAGTATGAGCTCAAGAAAAATGAACACTTATGGGAAGAAATAATTTGGCAACAAACTGTCGCCTCTTGAACACTATCAGTTATACACGTTCCAGAAAGTTTTCTCAATACTTACTGACACACTCCAAACCAAACAAATATCTCTGTGCTGTGTTAACAACACTAGGTTTCATGGGCTAACCAGTGCATGAAAAAATAACTTGCAAGACAGAAACAGTTCTCAGCTCAAAGCCAGCAGCAGCCTTGAACTGGACCAACTGTAAGATAGATAGGTCATTCTATATGTATGACTAATATATCCGCAGAGTTGTGCAGACATGAGGAACCTTATTACAGGATCTCTGTTGACATGTCTCACCTGCCTATATTAATTGGTATATATTGTGCAGAGGGTGGACATTCACCATGATATGAAATCTTCTAGAAATGCCCACATAATTTCTCACTGGTATCTTATTTTCTTCATGTTCAAGCAGTACAACAGCCCCATAAATGAGGAAAAGATAAATCTGTAACTTGTAGTGAAGGACAGCCTTGAACAGCAGATCTGAGTTGCAGGTATTTGTGATAAGCTGCCATACCTTACTCACTGTGCTTCATCATCATCACCAAGCTGAAGCAATCTCAGCAGCTTCTGATGCCATGAATATTTGTGCAAGTAATTTCGAACAATTTTTATCACAAACTGCTGTATTGGCCATACTTACCTTGGGAGTGTGTAGACACTCATCATCATGATCTGTCAAGCCATCTTCAGATAAATTGTATTTCTAGGCACTTGGAAAAATATGGAAAGGTTGTTTCTGGAGATGCTGTAGCTATCAAAACAGTATGTTACAAGTGGAAATTCTTATTGTTAGAGTATCAATTTTATGTATTTACTTTCATGTGTGGAATTGGGAGCTGTCTTGGTTTTTGGTTTGTTGTTTGGTTGTGTTTTTTTGGCACTGGATTTCCTGATCAACTTGTGTCCACTTAAACTTTTTCCATTTTCAAACCTCTGTGTATATGCAGTGCTCATTGAACGCTTCTACACAATTTGAGAAATTATAAAAGTATTCAGTGTGAGGGAGCAATCATGTTTCTGATAAATAATTATGCATCGCAAACTTGCAGGTAGATTCTTGCCACCCCTCTTTCATAATGCATTTAATATGTATTATGTACATAATTAATATGTTATATGTACGTAATGCTATTCAATATGTGACAAAGGCCTTGCTTTATTTAGGGCTCACTGTCCTGCCTGGTTTACAGCCCTGTCATTGCCATTAATTGTTCATGAAATATGATGTTATTGTCACATAAGATTTTGCTATTCATACAGTGATCACTTACTCTCTGTGAAAATGATACCTAAATAATCATTCAAGAAGTTTAGAATGGTGTACCTCTTTGGGGAGAAAGGGATTTCAATAGTATTTTTATTTGCAGCAAAAATGGCACTTAAAAAGAGGATTACCCTGCAAGCAGATCATTATGATTAACTAGTGCTCAGAATGACTCCTTTTGAAGCTCAGAAGAGGGAATGTCTACTGAGAACATCAGGAGAAGGCAAATGCAAACCATTTAAATTTAGGTTAAAACAGCTGACTGAATTCTTCCTACCAGTTGTAGCAGGTTCTTTTGATATGGGAGAATACATCAAAAGGTTAAGTTTTATTTTCCTTCAGCTGCAATGTTTCATGCAATTCTCTCAGAAGTTTAACACAAGGTGCAGAAAAATATGGTACATTGAACAGCCTCAGTACATTGAACAAAACAGCATTTGAAACCCTTCTCCTATGACATTTCCACAGGTTTCATAGCCTAAGACTCTCCTCTTACTCTCTTTTTATTTAAGGGTATTTCAGACAGTAAAAAAAATTTAAATTTTGTCCTTGGGTCTTTTTTTTTTTTTTTAATATATATTGTGGATTTGTGCATTTGAAAGATAGCTAGAAAGTTGAAATGAAATACCGCAATATGAGAAGATACTGATGTCCGAAAAGAGCATTAATGCCTTTTTGTCAAATGATTGTTCATTTTGAATTTCAGGAAATAATAAAGAAAAAAAGAAAGGAAAATGGATGGGTTTTTTCTGCCCTCAGTACAAGTCCTTTCTCAATGACAGTGCCGTGGTTTAAGCCAAGCTGTAAATCAGAACCATGCAGCCTGCTCCCTCCCTCCCTCTCCCCTTCTTCCCACACACCCCACCCCCGACCCCAAAGGGATGGGGAGGAGAATCGAAAGACTGCAACTCCCATGGGTTGAGATAAGAACAGTCCAGTAACTAAGGTATAACACAAACCACTGCTGCTACCACCAATAA
>WYDI02113823.1:68439-87021 GCA_009867235.2 Psittacus erithacus | reverse complement strand
TGGATGGGGCTTGGAGCAACCTGCTCTAGTGGAAGGTGTCCCTGCCCATGGCAGGGGGTTGGAACTGGATGAGCTTTGAAGTCCCTCCCAACACAAACCAGTCTGAGATTCTATGAAACACTATAAACCCAGGGTTTTTAACCACAGTAAGCCACCTGAGTGTTTCCACATCCAGTTCTTAACATGACATTGCATTAATTTATGAAAAAAAACAACAACAAAGACATCATCCCAAGCATTGACTGTGCTGGAGAATGGGGCATACCCTATATCGGTCTTCTAGCAAATACTGAATCAGTACAGTGCTGGAGTAAACGCACTTTTGCATCTCATTTTTTGACTTAATATGATAAATTTTTATTATTTCTTCAAGTGTGCTGTAATTTTCTGCTAAAAGCAGAAATTAGGGTTAGAAATTAAAGCATCTGGGTAATTATATCCAATATTTATTCCAAAGATTTTTGCTAATATCCAATGAAGGGTGCAGGATTGAGTGCATGTTTCAAGGAGGAAGGTGTTATCACTATAAAAATGAGCATTCCTACAAGTCTGGCATTTGTTTGGCTTAAATGTTCAGAAGTAAAGAACCTTTCACATTTGATTTCTTGAATGCTCAGATAGAAACAGGTTAAAGATCCTCGCTGCTTAGAGAGTGGGTGATAAAACACATGTCAAACACACTGCACCTTTTACACATCTCTTCATCTGCACTCCAAAAAATCAGCTCCTGCCCCTTCAAAAGCTTGGGCACTGTGTTTCAGTCACCACAATTCCCAGTTATTGCATCCCTGCCTTTAGATCTGAACTGCAGTGATGATGTTTATGCCTACACTGGCTGCTTTAGTGCTCTGTGTAAGGGAGCCCTGTGGTTCCCTGCCCTCCCAGCACACGAAGAGGAGCTGCCCATCCCAGCCTGCAGCTATCTAATCCATCCCAGAGGCTGAGAAATATTCTAACTTTCCTGCGATCTTCCACAAAGCCTCCCAAGAAGCTGTAGTTTACCCTGTAAACCCACTATAATAGAGGAGATCTCTAGCTGTAGGTAGCAGATTGAAGCACATAAATACCACCCCTACAACACACAGTAAACGAGTCCATCAGGAAACAGGCTGTGGAAAGTTGGCAGCTGTCACCCATAGGAAAACCAGAGACAACAGCAGCAAAGTAATGGACCAACTATAAAAAGTGAGGAAAGAATAAATTCTCAGTACTTCAACGTGTGCTTTGGTTCATTTCAAGGAGAGAAGAAAGAAAAAAAAAAAGAAACCCAACACACAAAAAAAGCCCTAACTGGTTTACCCCTTTCCACTAAATAGCACAGTGATTTAAATAAAACTCTGTAACCCATCACTGAAACTATTATTTCACTGCAAAGCTGCATTGTGCAATAGGCCTAAGAGCCATCTGCTTGATTTCCCTTTTAGATCATTATCAAAAGACATTTTTAATGCTCTAGCCTAACTAGTAAAGACTTTTGAGTTTCAGCCAGTAATAAGGTTTCAGTGCCATGCATAATCCTTCCTCATGCAAAAACAACCCTGCTTTTAAAGTTAATAGTGGCTGAAAATAGAGCAAGGAAATGAAAGTTTGGAAATTAAACCCTCTGGGCATCCCAGCAGTAGCACAGCTGATCCACACATACCTCTCTACCTGTACAGGAGGCATGGGCTGGATAATGCTCATCTTATTGCCATCAACATCTGCACACTGAGGTCCATCCTCAGCAAGCTATGCAGATGAGGCAAAACCGATTCTTTCCATGTAATACTTCCATGGAAGTACACAAGCACACGTTATATGCCTTCTCTCCAGAGAAGAAACAATTAAATTCAAGTAGCATATAGAGTATCTTGCAGATATTTTCTTGTTAAGGATTACTTCAGAAAAGCTAATGGAGGGAAAGCTTTGGGGAGCTGAAATACTGTATTTTGCAGCCCACAGACACCAAAGTTGCTGGACATTAGTGTGTGCTGTTTGACTGTTTAACAAGCACCTGCATGGTCTTTTAATTACATGGAACAGAGTTTGAGTCCTCAAATGATTAATCTAATCATATCAGGACATGATATTGTGAATTGGCAGGATTAACACACAGCTCTTCTGAACCACTTTCCATAAGAGCCTTTCAAAGCATACACATAAATATTTAATTATACATCCCCACAAAGTAAATAGGTATAATTAAACTAATGCCAAGCTTCATACTTGAACCTAGATGCAAAGGCCACGGCTCAATGTTTTCTCCTGCAAATCCCACTCGTCCACTGATGAGCATCTTCTCATGGCCAAAGCATCCAGTTGGCCTTGTGAGTAGGAATGACACCTCTCACCACTCACGCTGTATGGAGACCAAGCCTCACCACATCTACATTGAGTATAAAACACCAACCCCACAGCCAATAAACAGTGGAAAGAGACTACATTTTATATGGGCAAACTTCCCAGTGGCTGCATTTCTCTGATCACAAGTGAAATGCCCATGACCAGGCTAACGCTGCACATCTATCAACTAAATGGAAAGAAAGGTGCACCAGCCAGATCAGCTTTATTCACTGTAACTAATCCCATTTTATACTCAAATAGGGCCTTAAATCGCAAGCAGTTCCAAAGAATTTAGCAAACTTCACAAATTGTGCAACAGGCCAAAGTGCCAGCTTCCATAACCTGGCAAATCAAGAGTGACACTGGCAGACCCAGAACAGCTTATGCCAAATTTATGTACACTTTATACATCTATACGAGCATGCATATGTATGGACTTCATTCACCTACTGCTTAGCAAGACACTGGAACATGCAGTCACAGTTTAAAACAAGAAGAACTGAAAAACCTCCACAAAATCCCCATCCCCACCCAATGATTTCAGGACACAACTCAAGAAGGGATCTGGCTGCCATGCCTGGATCTCTTCTGCTCCTCAGAGCAGACACACTCAAAACCTCAGCTTTATCCATCACCAGCACTTTTAAAGGACCCACTGAGTGCAACTGTTCAGTTCCCACTTTGAAAATAAAGCTTTTGAGATAAAATATTAAAAAAAAAAAAAGAAAAAAAAATCACACATCTTCCTCAGTGCCAGAGAAACCAAAACACCCTGTGATGTTTTTTGTGTAGCATGTGATTACTAAGATTTCTCACTGAGCAGAGGCTGGCTAAATTCTAAAACCTCTGGGACAGTTCAGCCACTCAAGGACTTTGGCACTGTGATTTGATTTTCCAGTCTGGTTGATTACCACTGAACATAAACGCTGGAGACTGCATCATGTGTGGTCAAAAAAGAAAACCCAACCAGATAGGTGGTTGTTTGAGGATGCAATTTCAGCCTTCAAGGATGCCCTGGTGCACCCTTACAGTATTGTAGGGATCCTAGTGTCCAAGGAAGATTAACTCCGCTTTCTCTGACCTGCCAATTACCTTTGAAGAAAGCTACCCCCCATCACAAACTAAGGAAGAGCCAAGAGATGATGAGAGGGAACCTTTGAAGCCAAGGGCCTCCTGGTGAGTAAGGAAACGCATATTATTCCTAGATGACAGGTATAAGAAGAAGGCACAGGTTTTATACGCTGCTTGAGTCAAGGTAATGCATTTTATGATTGGAAAAAATGCAAACCATTTCTCTCTCATTCATCATTTACCTTTAGAGAGGGGAACATTTGTGCCTGTTCAATTAAAAAGAAATAAACCATAGTTTGATTAGAGTATGTGTAGCCCTGCCACAGTGAGTCTTGCAGTCATTTTGTACATCGAGTAACATATCAGCCTTTTATTAAGTCCATTACATTTCTTAATTTGTTTTAGGCTATGTTTTCTTCCTTGTTATTGTTTTAAATTCACAAGGGATAATTTTAAACTAATCTTCTAATCTTTTTCAGCAAACCCTCATCAATAAGCACTGAAAGGATGATTAAAATATCACTCCATGTAGAACAAACTAAGTCAAAATTACTGTGGGGAGTAAATTACCCTAACAGAGATGTAAAGTCAACGCCTTAATTTTATGAAAGATTTATTATTAAAAGAAAGTACTTCTAGCCCTGTAAGCAGGTCTTTGTCCAAATAGCTTTTTAAACAGACAAATGACATGCTTTGGTCTAATATTTTTTCATCCACAGTGAAGGAATAACTCAGTAGAGAAAAATGGTAATGGCCTTATTTTTATATATATATATACATACATATATCTGTATATGTGCTAGGTATATAGGTCCAAGTGCCCTTAACACCTGTATTTGTCTGTCCTGGCCAGCCATGCCCTCCCTGGCATCCACAAGGGCTGGATATAATCCTCTGCTTGCTTCTCACCTTTGACTACCACCTTAAGACATGATGCTGCAGCGCTGTCTCTAAAGGGAAAAGCTCTGGTGATCGAGACATGGGTGGGTTCCCTCCACCACCAGAGCTGCAGTGGGGTGCAGACATGTACAAGGCAACCTGAGTTTTCACTGAAGCTGAAGATTACTACCTCAGTTTGATGAACCAGAGGAGCCCTACCAGGACTAATTGCAGCTGCTTTTCATGTCCCTGCAGACAGAGCTGCTGCCCATACTGGCAGTGAACTGCAGGCGCAGAGCTTCACATGGGGCTTGGCTCCATTTGACTTTGGAAAGCACATTTCAAGTATATAAATGGACAGAACATATTACCTGACTGAACTGGAGCCCCAGGTCACAAACTTTCCCCTAAATTAACAAGCACTTTAGTTACTACATAAGACTTTTGCTTGGAGCAACCTGCTCTAGAGGAAGGTGTCCCTGCCTGCAGCAGAGGGTCAGAACTCTGTGAGCTTTAAGGCCTCTTCCAACCCTAACCATTCTACTCACTAGCTCTTTTTACTGTTTGTCATGTTTTCGGGGGGGTTGGATGAATTATAAGAACTGGGATGTCAGCAGCTGAATTAAATACAAAGCAACTAAAAATCTGCATGAGGAGACTTTTTCTTCTTGGGTTCATTCTTACCCAAAGTTGGGTTGCAGTCCCTTCAGTGACTATACAAGCTAAAACTGCAAAAATTAGACTAAAATCAGCACTAGCATTTAGAACTGCCTGCCTGAGAAAAGCACAAAGCTTTTAATGTGGCAGTAAAAGGTGATCACACCAGGCTTGCAGTTATGTAGTCAAATCCAGCCTGCAGTGATGTGGTTGTACTGGCTCCCTTCATCCTTTCATCTCTCATCAAGTGCTTTGCCACCTCCGGAGCTGATGTCTCTGCCTAGGAGCATCCCCACAGTTAGCCAAGCTTCCAGGCTGGCTTGCAAGTCAAACTCCTCACATTCTTTTAACACAGGTTACAAAAAAAAAAGGAAGGGTAATGTGGTCCTAAAATATTCTGGCAACAAGATTTTAAAGCTAAATGGTTCCTGGGCTCATCTTCCATTAACATCCTTGCACTGTGTTTTCCCTCCAGTTACAAGCAGGAGCCTGCAAGGCTTGGCTTTTTCCTTTTCTGTTTGGTTGTTTGGAGGTGGTGGGTTTTTTCCTCTTTTTTGTTTTTCTTTTCATTCCCTCTCAACATTTATTCTTTTGAAACATTTCCAGAATTGCCTGCCTGGTTATTTACATTTGATTTACATGCAAACAGAGATACTCAGTTTGTATGCTTGTCAAACTAATTTTTGGAATTTGCTACATTAACCTATGAGCTTTAGGGATATTTTTAATTCTTTAATCTAGATATGAATACTTGGATTCTGCAGCTATTCCAGTGTAATGTCCTTAGCTAAATTCTTTAAAGATGCCTCATGTTTGCACATTTCTTCCTGATTCTAACTAGGTGGCAAAAAAGGATCAGTTTTAGCAATCCTTGACTGACACAAAATGACACACCTTGAAGTTTAGTATTACAGCCTTTTGGAACTACATTGCTTTACCCATTCAGCTCTAATGCATCCTTCTTTATTCTGCCGTACTTAACGCATATTCATAACAAGAGAAATCCAAGTGACCAATATATTTCCAAATCCTGCCAGCCACTGTGTTCATAAACTGACCAAGTGCTAATTTAGCCCATTAAAGCAATTCCCAGCAGACCTTCCTTTTGCTATTATACATCCAAACAGGTTCCTGTGATGGACAGTTGATAGACACCTAGGGCTGGACCAACTCAAACACTGTCCAATATCTATTGTTGCAAATCATTCTACAGGATAAAGGCAAAACTTATGGCTGCCAAAAACCAATTTGTTGTTAAATCCCTTACCCTTTCAGTTACCCTTGCACTGCAGGAATGACAGTTAATCTGGCAGTTTCTTGGTGGTGATTAGGGTCTTCAATCCTGCCGAAGCAGAACAGTTCCCCAGGCTGTTCCTGCCTCCACCAAACCATTGGACAAAAAGAACAAACCTTGTCCCAGGAGACCACCACCACCCTGGCTAAAGCACAAAAAGAAAAGCAGACCAGTTACATGTTACAGAGCATATCCCCAGGAGAATCAGAAAGAGAACCCCAGTGCCCAGTGCTTGTGCTACAGCAGTGGTCTTACTCCTGTTCTCCCCTCTTTGCTCCACATACATGTCCCTTTCCCTGCCCCAAGAACATTATTTCCAATATGTTGAATTTCTCCCACTCTCCTCTGTGGAAACAGTCACCATTTATTTATTCAACAAAGTCTGCTGCTTCTGTTATAAAATTACCCTTTCCATCTTGCAGAATCCCCATTGCCTCATTCACTTCTTATTCTTTATCCACTTGAAGTCTCTTTATTTTTACCTCTTGTCCAATTCCCATTTTACCCTCTTTCACTGCCACTCTTATGCCTCCTTTAATATATTCGTTTATTCTGTAATCTTTTCAGATCCCCTTTGAGTTTGATCTTTCATAATTCACATGTCCTTTGCTGCCCCTCTTCCCACTTGAAAGTCCCTGTTAGTTATTTTTACAGCAAAGCCTTGCTCTCATCCCAGTACAATGGCAAAACTCCTATTGATTTCAGTGCAAATGGGGCTCTTGGAGTATTTATGGCTTTGCACAATACATAAGCCCTGGGTGGGGGGGAGACAACATAATTAAGCAATACAGCACGACAGACTGTGTCACACTGCTGATTAATGGGTGCACAGTGTACGTAATAAACGTGAGCCTCCAGCACACCCGAGGTGCACATTAATCAGCCCTATTGTACAACCTGAAAACTCTGATCATTATGAATCAGGTATTTAAAACATTAAAATGCCTTTCTTTTAAGAGGTAGAAATCATTAATCAGAGTGGAAATCTAGTCTCATGGCCACAACTATCAGGCTGCAGTGACTTTCCATCACTCCATGTTGCAGAAATAAAGACAGGATACTGCATTTAATTTAAGTGGACAATCTGTCTATTTACCTTATGCCTTTGTCACCATGTAGGGGGCTAATATGGTAGGGATATGGTCATGGTGGGGATCAGGCAACATCTCTAGATGATTCTATGATCCTATGTACACCAATGGGGCACGTCCTTGTGCCACCATCTTCTTCGGTAAAAAGTATCACAAGTGAGGGAATAGATGCACCATCCCTGGAGACATTCAAGGCCAGGCTGGATGTGGTTCTGGGCAACCTGATCTAGTTGAAAATGTCCTTGATCATTGTAGGGGGCTGGACTAGATGAGCCTTGAAGGTCTCTTCCAACCCAAACTATTCTACAATTCAAAGGAGCCTCCACAGCCAGCATGCTGTAAGTTCTGGGAAACACTACACAGCAATAGTCCTCACAACACCTGCCTGCAGGCCACCCTCCACCTGAAAGGAAATATAATAGGACCTTGCTCTTATGGCAGTGCCCTCAAGGGGGTCTGTATGTGTGGCATCCTGGGCGGCTTCTATCAGAAGACAGTAACCTTCCGACTGGTTGCAATACCAAGCAAGTAAGACCCATCTGCTCTCCTATTCTGCTTCTCCTGACAACCTTAGTCATAGCTCCTCTACAAGAAACAGATAATGTACGAACTGCTCACCCACCTCACCTGACAAGAGGCCTGTCTGAAGCCTGGGTGGGCTCATTCATTCAAGTAGCAACCACTGAGAGCTACATAGCTCGTGCCTCATGCCACCAGTCAAAGCAAACATGTCACATCATACCTATAAGGTGCTCTGGTCATGGTGGGGTGCACTCTGGAAGGTGCACTGATCGTGACCACGCTCCAAAACTAGGCACTGCCTGCACTGGCTTTTTGTACAGGACAGAATTGATAGCTACTTTCAGAGTCAGTCACCGTGGGTCTTAAATTTATAAAGCTGGAAAATGACAACCCTGCTGAAACAGTATCAAGCATATTTTGCACTAAGAATTATGTGGGGTACCTCATCCCATTTGCAAACCCCATCATTGTGTGTTCCTGCTCTTTCCACATGTAGCCTTTGGTGCATTTCTGAGCAGATGTCTTCAGATTCCCAATTTAATACCATTTTCCTGTAGCCTTAGCCTCCCAGATGCCTGCAGATCGCCAGACCTCCTACCACCCACATGCTCCCCTGCAGCAACCTGCGGAGGGGCTGAGAAGGAGGGAATTCAATAACAGGTAACGGTGAGACTGCAGGCACAGCATCTGCCATAGCAGCTCCCCAGTCCTGGCTGCACTCCAGGATACTTCACAACAACCCCCTTTCTCCCACCTTCCTTCCACCTCCCACCAGACAGGCTGCGCTCTGATGGTAAGAGAAGCTGAGACCCGCACCCCATCACTGAGCGTTGCACTGCACTCACTGATGTCCCAGATTGTTCTGCATAAAGTTGTCAGACCTCCTGCTGCGAATCAGCTTTTTGAGTACTGAACAAGATAAATAAGAAACAAGTGATAATTGTAACATCAGAAACAAGTCAAGAAGCAGACCCCACTCAACAGACACTGAAGTTATTTGTCGTCCAGTACTCTTCACCAACACAGAGCGATGCAGAAGACCTAGTCCTCCAAATTCCCCACTTTACTAAACGGCTTCTTTCTCTCCGTTTGCATTGAGAAGGGCAGCTCAGTGCTATGTTTGTTTTCAATTTAGGTCCCACGCCAACATGTTCCAAAAGTGTTGGCATTTTCATTTTGTTCAACTTAATGGAGGGTGACTCAAACCTTAAGCTGTTTGATTTTGGAAAGCAAATCAAACATGCAGTGCAGCAGAGGGTGAGGCATGCTGTAGCTCTCTACCAGATACCTATTTAAAAGCAAATTTCTGTTTCCTTTCCAGAACAATCCAGTCTCTGTTCAACTGTGTTTTACCTGCCCATTTCCTTTCTGAAGAGACCCACCACAAACTCCAGACACCCAACAGCTTCACATGCCTGCCTTCTTTTAATCACAGCTAGCTTCTTCAAACTCCCTCAAAGCCAAACCAGCACAAGTCTCTAAATACTTTCTAGGACTGCCACATAAGCATAGTCAGAACAGCCACAGAGCACAGCGAGAGGTCCAATGCTCTCATCCGGAGGTGTTCTTCCTTGCACTGCAAAAGGAGCACAAAACCTCACTTGGGCCCCAGGACCTTTTGCCTGCACAGCGGGTTGTCTGCAAGTTAGGTGCTGATGGACCCCACTCCATCAGTCCCTTTGCTGTCATGTTATAGGCCTGCAGGTAGTGGTGATTTCTCATTTTGATCTTAAGTGGCTGTGGAAATCTACAGCACATTTAACTATGCTGGATCCCAACAAAGATTTTTGGCTTTATCTTTCTTCCTCCCCATGTGCAAACTACAATATTCTGGGGAAGCAGTGGAACATCAGAGACAGGTACAGACATTTTGTATCTAAATCAAAGCTTCCCTCTTCCATCAGAAGGAGGAATATTCTAGAAGAAGAGTATGTACTGCAAGCAGAAGCAAGAACCTAAGTATTTGGTTGTTAGAGCTGAATTTAGCAACACAGGAGAAAACAAAATAGAGTATTTCATACAAAATACAAACTGAAATAGAGGGCTTCTAGGACCCAGCAGAACTGTACAATTCCTAAATCATGTAACCAGCTGGTAGCTCCGTAGTTGTTCAATACCAGAAGGAGTAAAATTTGCCACAATGCCTATAGGCAGCACAATATTGAAACCTTCTTTGGAGACCCTGCTCTTGGCACAAAGGGAGCTGCACACCCTGGGCACAACCATGGGTGCTGGGAAAATCAGTGATAACTTCAGAGATAACTAACAAAACCACTGTGACAGAATGAATGTAAATCATCAGAGGTCTGTAATTTAAGTGGCAGCACAGGCTGAGGCAAGCGACTTCAGCTAGAATTAGATCGGGGGGGATTAAATGAGAAGCTCCACTGAGTAAGACAAAATCTGAGTGCCCCTTTGTTCAGCTTTTACCTACCTAATCTGAAATTCTCAAACCTTTTCAAAGCATTCAGTTTTGATCTGGGGTTTTGTTTTGAGGTTTTTTTGAAGGTAAGTGAAGCACTCTTCTGGCTGTGACTCCCTGATCTCCAGTTAGTAAGAAAATTTCAGAAGTTTTTGTAGTAAATAGCTTCCAGCAGAGAATGATTAGCATGAAAATTGATTGGGTGATTTGCTATAGTATATGGTAAATGTTTTCCACAACTAAGTAAGAAGAGCATGATCTTACTCTGTGGGAGGGTTGGTTAACTGCTCAGAACACACCAGGGAGTTAAAAAAAACCCTGATGCTGTTAAAAAAATTGTAAAGCACTAAACAGCTTTTTCTCTTTGCACTGCAAGTCAGAATGACCTAACACTGCTGCAGTAACGTTTTTAACCTGGACAGTGATAATTACAGGTACAATAAGTTCTTCCCTAAGAGGATGGTGAGGCACTGGCACAGGTTGTCAAGAGAAGCTGTGACTGCCCCATCTCTAACAGTGTTCAAGGACAGGCTGGACAGGGCTTGGAGCAACCTGATCTAATGGAAGGGGTCCCTGCCTGTGACAAGAGGTTGGAACTAAATCTCCAAGGTCCCTTCCAATCTAAACCATTCTATGAGTCTATGAATACATTTCCACATCTTATAGTGAGAGAAAATACCACACTTTATATTAATTACACCTTCAGTACGTAACAGTCACACATAGCCACTGATGACCTTCAGCCAATCCATGGGACCAGTGGATGGGGCACAGTGTCCCCACCTGACCTGCTTCAGCTCTTTTTCTGAGCTCTCACCCCTTACAGTGGGGTTGTGCTTCTATGTTCAGAGAGGTTTATCTTATAAAAATGTAGATATCCTCAAATGCACAATAAACTGTTAATTACCTCCCAGACCATACTCCTCACTCCCACATCCTCTCACCAAATTGATAACAAGCCTGCCTTCTGCTTACCAAATACACAATTAGAAACCCACATCGTACATCTGCTCAGTCTGTTTACTTTAATAAAAACATTTTAGAGGAACAGCTCCCGTATTGTCATTCAGAACAAATATGCAAAATTAACAGCATACTCCAAGATCTTTGCAGACATGATTCTATTTTCTGTGATGGAAAGCGCCAATTTCAGAGGAAAGCAAGCAGGGCACTTGCCTGGGACCCCAGGGAAATGTGCAAACTCTCCAGAGTGCCTCTGATAGAAGAAAACCCATCTGTAGCAGGTCTCCAGTTCTCACAATGCACAAATAACATGATTTCAGGGGAGGGTAGAGGGGATACCCTTATTTCCTTACATATGGTACAGGCACTGAGGAGGGGGAGAGAAGGGTTAAAGGGTCAGAGTGCAGACTGACTAACTCATAACGCATTTTCTTTTCAAAGGGGGATGGATGATCTCAGAAGCACATCTTTTGGGCTGGCCATGCAAAACTTTAGCTCATTTCGGTACGCTGTAACATATGCAGTAGGGACAAGATTCTTGGCAAGCAGATGAAAAGAAATAGTGCTTGCTGACAAAACTTCAGCACACACAAATCATTGCATACAGCTATATATGCCCTTAAACACCTTACTAAACTGCACTTACAGAGGGATAACTTTAAGCTTTAAATAGTATGCTGCAGTAACGCAATGCAAAGCTTACTGTAATGCAGTAAGCTTTGAATACTTTGCTGTAGAGGTGCATTTGTTCAGAATGGGGTTATCTGAGCAAAAGTCCCCGTCTCAGGGTCCATACACAAAAAGAAAGAGTATCATTCACTTACTGCATAGGCAATCATTTACCTGGAAAGGTCACAAAAGCTCCAATTTAATTAGCAAAAGCCAAACTGGAAGGATTAGACTCCAGAGCAATTGGATCATGACTTTGGTCCCACTGACTTTCAGACAGGTTTTCCACACATGCTCAAAAAACCCCAATGAAAAAGAAAAATCATATTTAAGTGTTCCAGAGACCCAGTGGGAAATCCTGGGTATGATTTTGCTGCCTGGTTTTTCATTTCCCCTACCCTTCTATAGCTGGTGGTATCTATTCACTAACATTATTCTCCTTTCTGCTTTAATTTGGGCTTGGAGCCTTCTTAAACTGATTTTATGCTTACTTAAGAAAATGTGTTCCTTCCAGCAACAGATAGCTTTTACTGGGAGCATTTCCCCCAATGATTTTTTAATCTTCCTACCCTTGACCTTTCAGTTCAAAATATTAAACAAATCACAAGCTATAACTCGTATTTATTAGACCATTAAAAGCCAAATGCACCTTGTCCCAGAAGTTAGGTAGGAAAAGGAAAGCCCAAAGCAAGAAGGACTAGATAATTACAATGCAAAATACCAAACACAAGTGAATCATCCTTGTGACATTTTCCATTCTTGTTACAATCTTTGTAATTAAAATCAGGTCTTGGAAACTTCATTTCTCATACCCAAACTTTGCATGATTTCAGTTATATGCTACATTACTTCGAGGTTTTTCAATATTTGGAAGTTAGTGCAGCTAGCCATTTCCCTAAATTTCTGATTGCAGACTCAACAACCCATGGGAAACGAACAGAAAGCCCAACTAATGGATGCATATTTCTTAAGAAGAGCTGATGTGACACTTGGCTGCTGAGGAAACCATTTTAAGACCAAAGACCGAGTCCCTGGCCTTTATAAATGCAAAGGTCCGGAAAAACACACCATAGCTCTTCTGTGCACCATGCCCATTAAAAGGCAGCACACAGAAACCCAACAGGACAAATGTCTAGGAAAAAACCCACAAACTTCCAAGAGCAAGAGATGTAAGAACTGCACCACAACTGCAAGACTTGGCAGCACTGATAGTATTTTACATGAAGAAGCTATTAGAAGAACAGGACAGTTTCTGGTGATAGATACCACAGTGGTTTCCTTCCATTTCTTCCAGTGACTATGTTTCAGACAAGAAAACCCACACATTAATTTACCTTTCCATCATCTATTTTTAAGTTCAAGTGGGCTGTGGAGAGTTTGAAAGGGCCTCAAATATCAGTGCGCCATCAGAAATACTTCCATGTTCAACACCGCTGAATAGCACCATTCATTCACATGCTTCTGCTCAACCACGTTCCTATATGAGGGGCTGCAGCACATTGACATGAAAAGCTAAATTTTGAGCTGTTGTCCAAAAGGCAAAGAGCACATATTGGTGAGGAAGTAGATGACAACGTTCAAGTACAAGTCAAATATATTTAATTGTGACTTATGAGTGCAGAATCAGAAAGTGAGAATAAAAAGTATATTTAAGGAAGGTCTTTACTAGTTATTTTTCTTTGCAGAGGAAGAACCATGAACTTTCTCAGAACTCATGCAACAGCCCAAGGTGATGCACAGGCAGTGGCTGGGTATTTCACCCTTCTGTGGCAGAGAAAGGTCAGCTAACATCCTGGTACGGCTTACATTACAGCAGGAAAGTGAAAACTCTTCTTTTGGCGTGTTTCTTAGCTGAAGAAAGTTTTACGAGGTTTGCTGTTATTGCTTGTGTTATTACTACTGGTACCTTGACAAAGGCATTAAAAGACAATGAAAGGGCTCCTAGGTAGGGAGCTTCCAAGCGACACTTTCACTTGACCCTTCACTGCATGAAACCTATTCTATGCCTTTTGGCATTTCAAGGTTACCGTTTTACAGCCAACCGCCTGTAATAAGGTGAAGACAACAAACATTTTGCTTCTAACACAGCAAACTCAATATTACTTTCACACCATACCGTTAAACACACATTGTAGCACTGTCTTGGTCTCTGCTAACAATCATAAAGAGATCTCAGATATTTCCCAAGAATCAAGTTACAAAAATGTAGTTGAGGCACATGCAAGGACATAAAAATTCCAGTGAGATAAAAGCATCCCTGTTTACATAGCAATTCTGCTTCATTAGACTCAATGTCGTTTCATTATATTCAATGCCATTTAGTTTTGATGTTCATTTCAAGGCTGCTTATTTATACCAAATAAATAAGCAGACCAGGGGAAACAACAAAAACTGTGCTGAATGCAATGTTGAAATGGGGTTTAATATGGAATGAAATATATATATCTATCATTCTAGTTAAGAAAGTATCACTGTTTGCTTACATATCTACCATACAAACTCTATCCTAAAACCAAATTTGGCTTCAGATATCTGACACGAAATCCAGCATGCGGAGAGACTCTTGGCTGAGGTTGCTCAGAGGCTATTCAGAATAGAGACATTTTTTCCCCTATTTACACACACTTTCTGCTAGGTGAGATTCACTCTTGCTTAGGGCTTTAAAGAAATGGGGTTGTTTCCCCCCCAGATTAATTTCACTTATTAGAATTAACAAATACAACCACTTGACGGCAAAAAAAAGCCAGGGGACATGGGCTGGTACCTTTGAGGCAGAACAGACTATGCACTACACTGTAAAACAGCCTACTTTCTTGAAATGCTTTTTATCAAATTTCTTATACACAGCAGCACAAACCCACTAAGGGTTTAATTTTTCATTTTATTGTAAGCTGTTTTGCACATCTTGCTAAAGGGTTTCTCTGAAAGTGCATAAACTTATTTTAATTGTTCCCAGTGCTGACACCCATTTAATTAAATGATAGTACTATTGCAAGATTTATTATATGGAACCAGACACTTTTCAAAAGCAGCAATACAACATATAATAGACGTGTCACATTTTAAAAGCCTAATTAAATCTATTGTTTCTCTATGTCCTCAGCATGTCTCTCTCAAGTGTAAGATACAATCTTAAATGGCTGAGATGTTTATTTCAATGATCATATGAGCCACATCCACATTTAGGATGGTTGCTCCTGGCAAAGTGAAAGGCGTATTCAGTGCGTACGTGGTGGGGTACTGACTATAACTCAAATGAAAAGACAGAAAATAAGAAGTTGTGTTTTGATCTTTGTGGTTCTCATCTGATGTCCTTGGATGGGAAAGGGAGCTGAGCCAGGCTTAGGGAGGCAGGTGGAAAACTAGTTCCTTTCCCTCCCAGTGGATCCAGCTTTTCAGGATTTTTCTCCCAAAACCTGAGCCTGATCACTGCAGATATGAACAGCAGGGAGCTGGAGAACCAGAGAGCCTTCCAAGGCAGCAAATCAGTGAGGAGGACAGCAGTGGGTGCAACATCATTGGCATTAGCAAGGGAGCAAGAGCGGCACACTAATGGCTTTCCTTCAGGGACGCCTTTTGGGGCAAGAAGTTCTGCAGTGCCCCTTCCTCCAGGATGTACCTCATAAATAAAAGCCCTATGTCTGGAGCTGGCAGGGACAGCAAGGGATGCTGGTGTTTTGGGTTTGGCTTTTTTTAACCACCATGTGTCTTAGCTTTCAGATGCTAAGAAGAAAAATATTTCAGTGATTACTAGGACAGAGCCAGGTAGGATTTTCCAAAGTGCCCAGCATTAAGCAAACTCTGTTCTCAAAGATGGAAGATACGTGAAACATACCAAAAGACAAGCTGAACTCCAACCGAGATGAAATATTTCAGCCCAAGAGACCAAACTCCTTTGCCGCAGCAGCATTTCAGCAGCAGAGCAGACTGCCAGGCTTATTTCAGAGCTGTTACTGCCATGATCAGAATCACTGCATTTCATCCCTTTTGCATTGTTACCACAATCACAGCTGATTTTTAAGGGCAATCAAATACTGCAAGTCCCTAAAAATGAGAATAATAAGAGGCACCAAGAGAGGCAAATTCCCTTAAGAGATCATTGGAGATTATCTTTAAGAAGTAAATTCAGTACAAGCTAGATATCAAATGTAATAACTCACGCAAAATACCCTCTGAGGGAGAATTAGAAGCATAGTGGTTATTTAGTCTTTGGCACCTATGACCTTTTACAGTAAAGAATATATTGTAATTATTTAGTCTTAAATAAGTAATCACTTTTTTCCTGCTTTAATATTCTGAAAATAATTATATTACTTAAGGTTCATTAACTGTTTCCAGCAGAATAACCAGCTTTATTTAATTAGCTAGATGAAGCTTTTTAGTTACTTACTTTCTTTCCATCACTGATTAAACATTAGTTTCAGAAGATTAGCAGCTATTTTCTTCCAGTCAATATGCTTCCTAGCTTGTAATCTTCTTTTGAGGAGGAAAAAGACCATGGTAAATCAAACTGAAATGCTACGATTACTTAGAGAAAACATCAATGAGAAATGGGGTTTGCTGAACTCCTTCATTCACTATCCTGCCCTTAGCAGTAGAAATAATGAAACGTTGAAAAGCAAAGTGAATACTACTTGTAAGTGAACAGGTTCTTTCGCTATACCTTTTGTTACTGAGCAAGAACTGTGCTCTGGCTAGCCTCAGAGGGACACTGGCATAAAATAAGTATAAACCTATTGTAATATATCAACTGTGCATTCCACTCACTTAGCTTTGCTGGCAAAGCACATCATTTCACAGGTTGAAATATGAGCTCTCCCCATCAAATTCCAGCATGGGGAAATGACCATCACATTATGGGTATTGAATATTCAGGATTTATTCTTTTTCTTAAAACTGACTTCAGGCAACTTCAGCAGTGAATGCTCCATGTTTTCTGTACACGTGGCAAGGAAATCTTGCCCCTGTATGTTTCAGCTGCTCAAAAAGGACAGAATATTGAAGTCCTGTACATGTGAGAAAAGCGTTCTGAAAAACACAGTTCCATTTCAAGCTCTCTTTCAAACTTAAATAGGAGAGATTTAGGTTAGGTTGTAAGGAAGAAATTCTTTACTGTGCGGGTGGCAAGGCACTGGCAGAGGTTGCCCAGAGAAGCTGTGGCTGCCCCATCCCTGGCAGTGCTCAAGGCCAGGTTGGACAGGAAGCAACCTGCCCTAGTGGAAGGTGTCCCTTGCCCGTGGCAGGGGGCTGGAACTGGATGATTTTTCAAGGTCCCTTCCAAATCAAACCATTCTGTGTTTCTATTCTATGCATGCTACACTGTAAGAAAAGGGTGATGAATAGGAAGTAAGGAAGAAAGCACCTTGGAGATGGATGCTCTCTGCATCTTTACCAAAACCACCACCTAGGAATATTTTTATCAACGGTTTACAGTCCTATTGACCAGTCACTGCAGTCATTAGCCACTTTCCTCTTGCTGAAAACCATCTAGCCTCCACAGTGCCAAAGATCTGGACCATAAAAAAAACAAACAACCCTTGGATGACAACGAAACTTTTACTGCATTTAGAAAATCAACAACTTCATAGAAACAAGGTTCAACCACATCAGCTCTCAACTACCATCTTATCTTAGATTTTAGCAAGATAAAAAAACCTCCATGTTTACAAAGCATAAAAACACAAGCATGAAATTTAACATTATTTCTTGCCCTACTGAAAGGAGCAGCGTCTCAGCTTCCTTTGCCTGTTAAGTTTTGTGCCCTCCACAAATTGCATTTGCCTGCAGCAGCAAAACCAGAACTTTCATCTGTCCTTGCAGTACATTCCCTTGGAAGCAAGCACAGCCAAGAGAATGCACATGCCTACTGCAGACTTTAGAATGCTGCACTGTTTTGATGTGCCACAAGTTTCACGTAGTGGGTTAACAAGGGATTCATGACTGGTATATGGTGTTTTGGCGAGAGCATAAATCTATTTCATTATGAATAATAAACATCTGAACTGAAAACCCAAATTATTTTAACTGAAAATTGCACATTTCTACAGATTGCAATTTTTAACTATTATTCATTGTTACCTATTCTGTGCTCAAGGCTTTTTTTTCTACTTATATTGTAGAAACACACATCTAAACCGTCAATTACATCAAAGATCTCTTTGCATTCGACAACATGAAACTACTTTACTGCAAACTACATCTACACTTCTTATGAGGTCTTTTATGACTTGGGTATAAAGAAACAAGTTTTAAGGCAGACCTTCTGCCTGTTCCCATTTTGACGATAATACGCTTGACTTGCAAAAAAGCTGCAGATGTGCCAAACAGCCAAAACCAAATCAGAGAGTGAAGTTCTAATCACTATTATTCTGCTTACCAGTTGTTACTGTGCTATTTTTGGCTTGCTTCCTGAGCTACCAGCTACCATGAAGGCCACCTCTAACCTGCTCTGGTGCATAGATGGATGAGGGCAAGCGCTGCTCATAGCACCCAAGTCAAGCACCTCGCTAACACAGAATCAGTTCTATATGAAGATACATAAAAATTAGGAAGATAAATGTAACAGGAATTGTGTAGTCCAAATTCCTACATAGCACATGCAATGAATGTTCACATAATGACCCCTACAGCAGAGGGAACTGTGCACTGTAGGCAGGTTTTGGAAAGTGCCTTGTTTATTTACACAGTCAATA